>JAOEHQ010047848.1:0-10560 GCA_025447715.1 Asclepias incarnata | reverse complement strand
CTATTTGTTTTATTTTATACCTTTAATTTAATATATTAATAATAAATAAATAAATAAGTACATGAATATCTCATTTCTATGCACAAAAGTTTTACAAAGGCTGCACAAAAGTACAAAAAGTACCCTTGGCATGTGCAGAGCAAGAAAGGATGCTTCGTTCATTTTAGAAAGTTCAATGCAATTTAACGCCCTGCGGGGTGGTTCCTACAAGCGTGGTGGGGCGTGGTGGACTAAAAAAGGGAAGGGGCACGCCCCCATTCCCATCGGTCTTATAAGCATTCATTTTCCTTATGTAGCTTATGAAGTAAAACTTTTAAATTGTAGCTTATGAAGTAAAACTTTTCTTTCATTTTCCTCCTCACATAAAAGTGTAAAAGAAAAAAAGTAAAAAAAAAAAAAAGAGTTCGATGACCCAAGTAGGAATGGCAAAAAAAGAGTTCCATAGCAGGTTTGACCGGGGAATCCCCAAATTGACAAGGATGGGGACGGGGACGGGGACGAGGAATCCCCAAATATGAGAAGTGAGGATGAAACATGAATAGAAAACTATGAATCTCCAAACCCAAACTATATATAATAATCAAGTCACAAACTTGTCACTATTCCATAGTTTTCCTTGAAATCAATTGCTCCGTTACTTTGCATTATTGTTACCAACAAACATGTGTAATGTACTTTCATTTGGAGATGATATGATGTGGTTGTTATATTTTCAAGATACAACATGCGAGTAATTTGCTTATACTATATATTCAAAGATCCAAATAATATCTATAGTACAACAAAGCTTCCTTTTCTTATAAATATTGCATTCCATCTCAATATTATTTAGCCTGTTAATCTGACATCCAGATGGTAGGTTCAATGTCTTACGGCTTTTGGATTTGTATTCTTTACTTTCTCTTTGTTTCTAGCCGTGATATTGTAACTTTCATGTTAAATGACAACTATTTAAACTTTTTATGTGAAAGCTACCTTTTTTCTTTACGTCGAGAGTCAAAGATAGGTTCCCGATTCCCTAATGGGTATCCTCGATCCTCATTGGGGCTGGGGACAGAATTCCATTCCTTGATGGGGACGGGGAATGTAATCCTTGATAATCTCCGTCACCCTCCCTACACAAGAAATTTTTAGGGCCCACGAAATACATGTTAATCATGAAAGTATTGAACACTAGATCTTAGGCTTTAATCCTTCTACCACCAGTTATTTACTGTTTGCAATAAGCCTTATACAATAGTTGGTCGCAGTTATACACGTCGTAAAAAAAAAATTCCCGTAATAACACCCTATACCGAACTACAACCTTTCATCAATATGTACAAACAGCAGTTCAACTAGGAGTCGAGTAGAACTTAAACACCGAACATAAATGTATCTTTTGAAAAGCATTTCACCTAACAAGTTCATAAAGAGATCCTAAGTATATTAAAATGAAAAAATATCAACCAAACAAGAAAGAAAAAAAAAATGCAACATATGAGGAGTAAAACATGTTTCAAAACTCGGTTTTCTTTTACAATAAAACTGAAAATCTATCAATACCCAAAAGAAAAGAACAAAATCATCCAATATTTCAAAGAATCTATATGGAGTGAGAATAATAATACTTATGATGTGAGGATAATAAAAGTAATATATAAACTTTAATGGCCTGCAATGCAAGCAAGCAGCAAAGCTCCTTCCCAACTAAAACTACATCTTAACTTTAAACCCTAAGCGCAATATATATTCCGACATCCATCCTTTTCTCGGCTACAATCCCACTATGTTTTCGTCACTTCAACCCAAAATAACACAAAACAAACAAAACAAGAATATCCCTGTTGCAATAAATCTAACTTTTTGTCAAAAAAGAAAAAGAAAGAATGGAGGGTTGAAGCAGAAAACTGGGAGGATAACAGGAAGGCCAACATTCGTGGAGAAGGATACTTTGTCACCAGCAAACGAGCCAAATCGCTTTGTTTCCATGAATGTTAACAAAAGTTTCTGGAACCCTGACCCACATTTTGTGGGAACTTTTGGTGGTTGATCCAAGAAGACCAACAAAAGTCGTGAAAAACTGACGCCATTTCATGGGATAGAATCATATTTTATGCATAGTACATGTACAAGCTGTTTGCAGCAGCACAGGCAATAGAGTTTTCGGTAGGATGCCATGCTAAGTGGAGCAACTTTGTTGAGAAATCAAAGGAGTTCCCATTTGCATCATTTCCTGGGCTCTCTCCTCCTAAATATATTTGAAGATCAACTTAATTTCATACCAGAAATGATCATTGGTGGAGTAAGAAAAGAGATAACTAACCTCGTCTAACCACACGGGTTATGCTGCTGCTTAGTGATCTTGAAGGCCTTGAAGGGGTCTGCACTTGTCGCCTACAAAAGATGATAACCTTAATTCAATTTATGCACGAGATTTTCGGAAAAATTTGTATCCAATAGAGGGGAAACTTTCAGCCCATGAATCTAAAAACGAGTAAACTTTTTTAGTAATCTATTTCTAATGGGCCGTATAGGTAAAGCCAAAAAAAATTAGCTAAAAGGAATACTGGTTGAACATTTATAGTTAACGAACAAGCATCCTCAAGTGCTACAACTCACAAACCTCCTAAATCTCTTCATTCAAAATCCAGAAAATATTTAACCGCAACTTTATTGTAAGCTTTCGTAATTAGATTTAATTAATAGTTAGTTATACGCTCCCTTAAAATATGTCACTTGGTTAAAGCCTTTCTTTAAAGTGGACCAAAATAGCAGAGGTGGTAATTTTGACCCGTTAATATAAAAAGGATCGATTTGATATATTGTGAATCTTTTAACGGGTCAAGCGGGTTAATTTAAAACATTTAACCATAAAGGGAAGATTTAAGTGGGTCAAACGGGTTGCAAGACATCCAAATTATTTTCAAATTCCAACCCTTCTGAATGCTGTATTAAAACAAGCTTAGGTTATTTTTGTAAGTAAATAGTTGTGTAACCATAAAACCAACCGGGTTGGAGCAAGTGCCTCTGGAGACAAGGGTCAAGGGTTCGATCCTCATGCCCCGGCAAGGCTAGAGGTTCTTTTCTACTTTTAGTAGAACCTCTCGGCAGCCTCTCTACCTTAGGTGGGGGTAAGGCTGTCTACATCTCAACCTCCCCCATACACCGTCGAAGACGGTATTAGGACCCAAAACCCGTAGAAGACGGCATTGGGTGTTACTATATAATACCCAAATCCCCATTTGGCTACCCCTACAAAAAACAAATCTCCAGTCAACATGACATGTCTTGACCCGACCTGTCTAACTCAGTACCTATAGACTATCCAACACAAGTCTAGGGAACAGTAATGTATTAAATACCTCATTGGGTTTTTGCTAGCTTCCAGGGTAGTAGCTTCCGAACTGGTGGGACCAGAGCCAAATACACGGAATAGATTGCTGAAACCATATTGATAAACCAAGTGAGTGAGAGGTAAAAAGAACGAACATTGATAAATTCAAGATAGGCATTACCTGTAAGAACCAGTTGCTACACGTTGACCGTCGCCACTTAGACAGCACTCAAACTTATCAAAAATTGAATCATTTTCATACAAGTCACATAGCTGGAGATTAATAATTTCAGGATATCAATGACCTCGGTGAAAAAAAAAAAAACAGCAAACTTTTTGGTAACAGGGAGTCAAGAGATCTACCTTAGGTCTTAAATATTCATGAACCTGAAATGTTGAAACGGGACCAGAGTCCATGTTGATGTCCCATAACTGCAAGAACCAATTATAAATTTAGTAACATAACAACGTACGATATTTCTTCCAATGAACAACATGACCACAATGCTCACTACAGTATACCAAGGTATATAAAAGAGGATCCAACCATGGCACATTTACTTACGAATGGGTCAATTATCTCCAACGGATAAATCGGGTAGGACGGGCCAAAAGTTGCCCAAAGTATATGCCTTGTAATGCATAAAACCTCCTAAATCATTTTATTCAAGGTTTTAGGCATTTAGGGTATTACTCATAACAACATACCGTTTGTAATCACATTTGACACACAGATTATTGAAAGAAAAGCCCATTCAACCTTAGTTTTATGTTTTAACTGAAGTAAATATCCAACTATTACATTTCATAGTCCTCGGCGTTTAACCAGTCGGTTTCTATTTTCATAAATGAGATGCCTATATAATAGGAGGCCATGTTTTTCCTTTCAATAAGACACATAGTACTCTGTAATATCACATGAAATCATGTTACAAGTAATTTGCATGTGTTCAGTTATTTCTATATCTCTGACAATAATAATACTAATAAAATCCTACTAATTCTGGACAAAAAGTGCTCCACATCGACGGAATCTGCCCCGTACCAAAGAATTAACCATTTTGACCTGTATCTGACCCTCATTCGGCCACCTTTAGTAAAGATTTTGCTTGCAAACTAGAATCACAAACCTTAAGGGTCATGTAGTCACGGCTTAGTATATATCTTCCTTCCCTTCCGAACTTAATATCAGAAATAGAAGCTATTATCTCAGTGAAGAAAGATCTTGAACCAGGTGATTCTTGTTCTTCAAACCTACAAAGATGCAACAGTGGTTAGTACCATTCAAATGATGTTCCAATTATATGTCCCAAAAAATACTTACAATTTAGAATGTCTATCACACAATGCAGATTGACGCAAATCAATAAGGCGAATGGACCCTTTTGAGCTACTATATGCTAGTGTGTTGCAGTGAGTGGGATGAAACTCAGCTGATGTAATCACCTCTGCAAGTAAGCAAAAATATAAATAATTAGATGAAATATATGCCTCCATGATTACACCACAATATGACTTGCTTGTAAATCTATACCAGTGAGGTCCTCCATATTTGCAGGCTTGACATCAACAATGTTGAAACTTTGATTGCTGATTTCCAAATTCCAAAGGTTTATCCGAAGATCATCAGCCGAGATGAATGTTTCACCATCACTAATGCAAAGGCAGGGAACATAGGGAGGGAATTAATGGATGTTTAGACAACTAAGATAAGGTGAAGAGCATATATATGACATAGAGAAGGAAAAAATGAGCGGGTCGGGAAGGATCAGGTAACTAATCAGGACAGGTATTTGGGTCAAGTTGAAATGACCAGAAAACCTTCTTTTGTCCAGAATCTTAGTTTTGTTATAAATAATAATAACAATAACTAGAGTTTCAAATACAATTACAAAAATCACATTTTTACAATAATACTTTAGCTTTTCAAATAATGATGATTTAAGAGGTTTAATGCATTAAAAATATAGTTTGGGTGCTTTCAACTAACTTAATCCTTCTTACTTGCTTCTTTTTAAGCATTTTCTTAAATTTTGCCGATTGACCCGTAAAAGATACAACATAGCCCGAACCTACTCATTAGAAGACGGGTTAAAATTGCCAAGTCTAGTATAACAGCACAAAAACAACTGAAAAAGTTATTGCATATATTAGGAAACCAGCCAAGTGTGGAAATTCTAACCATCGACGGGAGTTTTCAAAAAGACTATAAAATCATCTGATGCACTATGCATTATTTGCAAAGTAAAATAATATGCAAAAGAGAAAAAGAAAAAAAAACAATTGACACATAACTATTTGTAAATATCTAATGACTAAAGAAGTCTCAGGAACAAGTTTTGTTACTAAGACAGGATATATGATGAGAAAAACTAAAGTGATAATGATTATATGAGTTACTACTGTGATATATAGGCTTTCTTCAACTTATATGATAAGTAGATTGTCAAACTAGATGCAACCAATGTAGAGTAAATGAATGCAAGTTATACGTCAATACAAGTTGAGTATATTTATCCAAGTCGTGCACACAATAACATGTGGAAAAATTAAGTATCCAAACCTATTATTTGAGATAGAATTGATGTGATAATCATGTGCATGAGCATACACTCTTCTACATCTTGCAACAAGGCTTGTCTCGTTACTAGTTACCTACAAAATTTTATAGTCACGTTATACTAAACCGAAAAGAAAGAAAGTCAAATCATAAATGACAATAGTCAGAACTCTCAGGTAAGGGAAAACTAAGGTTTCAGTACTAGTGAAGGAACATTTGCAATAAGATAACATTTAAACTAATTGAAGGATGAAAAATCCTTATGTTCGGGATAAGGCTGATATCATTATTACCAATTGTATACAAAGATATAAATCACAAGTTGAGTACAACTACCACGGGTAAACGCAATGACTGGATCGCCCCTAAGGAAGAAAAGTCCTTGTTCAAACTAGCATAAGTATTATCCGTGCACTCTCCATTTGCTGTATGTGAAGACTTATGGCTCAAAGAAACACTAGAACTGCCTATACTTCCATTTCCAGCAGCTTTGGAAGTGTCCAAATTTATGTCCGCAATTTTCTTAACCTTCTTTTCTTGGACCTGAATGGTCAACAAAATTTTGCTACATAATGAACTTGTCACACAAAGGAACAAAAAAAAGTAATCTATATTAAAATACCTACCTTCCAATATTTGATGGTTTTGTCATTGGTAGACAAAAGAAACAGAGCACCATTAGCTGTTTGGCACCATCTGATTTTATTAATTTTCTCCTCAATCTCCAAACTCTTCAAATAATCAAACTAATGCAAAGGTTGAAAGGAAATGTTAATAGATTATTCATCAAACTCTAGTAATAAGATAATCATTATGAACAAACAAAAAGTACCTCAGGTTCATGACTCTGGAACTCAGTTTTGTAACGGAACTCCGGATGCCTACTACTTGGATAATCAGTCTTCTCTAAATCCTTTCTGCTTTCACCATGCTATACAATGGAGCACCCATTACAATACGTAAATAACACAAAACTTGGAGCAAATAAAAAAAAAATAAAAGAAAATCAAAACAAAAAGAACAGATTAAATAGTTAAGAAACATTATCAATTCTGGTACTACTAACCTCTCTTGTATCAGTCCTCTCGAATAATACCACCCTTCCCCCACGATCGCCAGTTGCAAGATGGTCACCGCTTTTATCAAACTCTATAGCAGATATGATATCAACTAACACAAATTGCAAAAAGGAAAAGTTACGCTTTATGCACATGGTCACCTTTTATCTGTCTATAATATTTGAGGTAACAATTTTAGTCCACATAGATTCACCTTGTTTTGCCAGCCATAGAAACATGGCAACATATGAAAGATTCCATATACTTAGCAGTTTAATCTATTGCATACAGGAAAAACTTGGCAGATAACCAACAACTTAGTACGTTATAAATATCATGAACTTGACGAATCAAGAATAATAAGATCTTCATGGGTCACCAACAAGGCAAACAATAGATGTGAAGCTTCTAAAAGTACCAACAGTTAACAAGTTACTACCATGTTTCAAATTTCAAAATACATTTTCGTATCAAATGTTTCCAATTATGAACGAAGAATCTCTGGAAAAGCGACCATTTGGTTTCGGAATATGCCATAAAGTTCTGCACGGTCACTAACTTTAATTTCTTCAGATGGGGATCTCCTCCTGTCAAACCTAAAAAGGTGACGTTTTCTTTACGGAAAGATAAAACATTTCCAACGTGTTACAACACCTCCACATAGCTTGTCCTAGGTCTCAAAATATTATATTCATTCAAAAATCCCCAATACCATCAGAATAACCACTTAATCACTTATACTTATGAATGAGCTCAAACTTAAACACAACATATACCACAACAGATCAAAGCCCTTCACAATGGAAAATCCGCAGTCCAATACAAAATACAATGATAATATATATGATCATATATACCCTGCTTGTATACACAATAGTTAGCTTCCTAATACGATAACTGCAAATGATTGCTTAAATCTTCCAGATACTTAAAATCACCTCAATACAAAACATGCATTTCAATAACTTAATTAAAATATATAAAAGTAAACGAAAAAATTAAAAGTAAGTTGATCAACCTACAATCTAAAAATTTGTCGTTTTATAATTGATTTATGCTCAAAAACTTAATCAAAGTACAACAAGCATTAAACACAACCTGATTTAATAATTCTCAAATCATCAATCAATCAATGCATCGATCCAAATATTAGATCATACACACACACACTATATCCAAACCGTAACTAATATATAATTAAGTGTATATATATACATATTTATAGTTTACCTTCTTGTACTTCTTCACCGGCGGTGCGTTCACCGAACACCTGAGAAAATTTCCAGTCTAGCGGCGGAGCTGCCGCAACATCTCCGTCACCGTCACCACCGGTCATTATGCCTTAATATTAATTAATCAAATTACTGTAATAAAAACTATAATTAATTAATTAACTTTAAACCTAAAACTAAATCACCGGATCGTTTTTTTTCCAATTATTATTATTATTATTATTATTAATCGAGATCACAGCTTAATTATTTCATCAGATTAAAATAAATATATAAATATATAATAATGTCAATTCATCATATCTATATATATTCATCAGTAAAAATATACAGATTGAGAATCACTTTACTTATGGATTACATCATATTTTTGTATAATATATTCTTTTTGTCGTTTTATGATGATATGAAAGTGTGGTGGGTTGGTTGAGTGACGGACGAATGAGCATGTGTGATGTGGCAGTTGTGGATGTGTGATAGTGGTTAGTGATGGGAGTTAGGTCACAGGCAGTGAGGGGAGTTAAAAGTGAAGAAACTAGATGGGAGGACAATGTTATCGAGAGAAGTGTACACGACCGGGGTTGAGTTAGTAAGGCATCTTCCTATCCTGACGCCGTCATCCCCTCATCTTGACTGTCACATCAGCTTTCTCTTTCCAAGACACACCCAAGAACTACCCCTCCCTATCATACCCCCTTCATCATCCCATCCTCAATTAAAAAATTATAAACCCACACACACAAACACTCTCTATACCCTACACACTCTCTTTTCCTACACACAAACGCTCGTCGAATGATTTTCAAAAAATAACGAGGCATGACGACGACCACCCACGATGGGGTGGTGCCTATGTCGTCCTTCACGATGGGAGTCACGACGACATTGAAGACGATGGATAGGAACCGTCCTAATGACTATGTTCGTTAAATTTAATTGGAGTTTTTAGTCGAGGTTGAGGTTAGACGATTGTTTCTAAATGTTAACGTTATTAGATTTCAAGTTTCACGTGAGAAAATAATATATCTTTTTAAAAAATCAGTCTAATAATTTGATCATGATATCTTATAAAATCAAATAATGAAATCAGAAGAGAGAATTATTGGATTATATTTTTCTTGTAATTAAATTATTAAGAAGATTATTAGAGTGGTTTTTTAATAAGAGATATCATTTCCCATTAATTAAGGATTGTTTAATATGTGTTATAAGGGCACACATAAGATGCAATTAATGTATCAAATATTTTTCTCGTAAAATAAAAAAAGTACCAACATTTTTATTGAAAAATGTAATTTTCACTTTACGAGAAGAAAATTTGGTGCATTAATTACACCTTATACGTACCCTTATGACATATACTAAACAACCCCTAATAATTATAATGTTGTCATTAAACAAGTTTAGTGAACGTCATAAAGTTAAAGAGGTCAAGATCATTAGCGACGCCTTAATCACAATATCTACAATGCTATTAGTAAAACTTGGCAAAAAAATCTATATATCGATGTAGAACAATTGAGCAGGTTTAATCCTTACAAAGTATTGTTAAATAGTTGACAATTGCTTCAGCACAAACAGGTTTTTCAAAGCTAAATTTATAGAAAAAATTACATACAATCAAAAACGTTACATTAAAAATTAAATGAACAGATAATTTTATTGATTAACACTGAGATATCATTCCAAACTAGTGTTACAAATTAATTAAAATTTTTGTATCTAATAAAAATAGGAAAACAAAAAACTCAACATAAATCGAAATAGTCCCGGTAATAAAACTCGTTTTGGGCATGTGTTAGGTTAAGCCACCTCTCATATTTAATTTGATTTTAAATTATATATAAATGTTAGACTTATAAATATAAACTAGAGGGGTACCCACGCAATACAACGGTCCTGAATATGTCGTGAAATAACCCATTATTAATATGGTGATGGCGTAGACGGGGATGGTGGTGGTGATAATGCAGATGGTTGAACCGGACCAGAAAGAAAAAACAAACTCTTTTTTATATTATAAACATAAAAACATAATTGGAAAGATATATATATATATATATATATATATATATATATATATTAAATATGCATAATAATAACATAAGTGGCTTATTGGTATAGTGGTAAGGGGGAGCTCATTTATGGTTGAGGAGGTTCGGGTTCAATTATTTGCTCAAGTATTCTTGTTTTAATATTTTAGGTAATCAATTATCATATATATTTAATATAGACAGACTTCTAACACCAACTAACTCTTAGTTCAGTTGGCAACGAGACTATCCTTTAAGCAGCGCTCCCAGTTTCAAATCTGAGCTTGAGCAAAAGTTAAGATTCTATACTATAAATAAGTAAAATATGAGACGGACCGCTTATGTGCTATATGATTAAGCC
>JAOEHQ010047847.1:0-10560 GCA_025447715.1 Asclepias incarnata | reverse complement strand
AAAAAAAACCCCACCCCCCCCCCCCCCCCCCCCAAAAAAAAAAAAAAACCCTTTTCCTTCTCTTTTCCCCCCAAACAACATTATAAAAGCAAGCAACACCAATCAGAAAGTGTCACATCATCCTTTTCCCAATCTAATAAAAAGTGACAAATCACCAAATTGCCCAAACTAGAAAAAAAAGTGACACAATATTTCTCTCTTACACCACCACAGCCAACTGGAACCTCAGCCTTCTCCTGTTGCTGCCACCCAGCAGCCAATGTTATTCACTGCTGCCTTTTAAATTTTGGTTAATTAAATTTTCTATATAAAAATCTTACACTACCTAAATTTATCCTTTGCCACAGCATCACATGGACACTACTCAAATAAAAATTCAAAACACTTCCCAAATCAGATATCACTACAATTTCTAACAATAACTGCAATTTTCATCAAGTGGAGTACATTTATTAACAATGTCAATAAGCTTAACTACAAAAAAGAACTACTTCAGATCCTAAACAAATTTTAAATTCAAAAACTTGTTCTACAAGATCTCACTAAATCCCAATCCTTACATAGGTGCTTCTCCAATGAGAACATTCTTATTTAAGGATTGTAAAAATAGTCTTCAAATTTTATAATAAGATCGGTGAGAACACTTAAAATAAATCATATAAATCAACAAATTCACAAAATTTATGCATTTGCATCTCAAATAAGCACTAATACATTGATGCATCGTTCCACATATTCATCTTTTGTAGGAAAAATAAAGATGCACAAATTTGATGCTGATGCACCCGATATAGATGCATAAATCAAAACGTGTGACTCCTTGTCGTTACGCACTCAAATAATTATAATTAAGTCTAAGCTATGTTAAATTTATGAACTTATCATGATCAAATAGAAAGGTTTTTGAGTGTTCTCACCGTTCTTATTTTAAAAAGTATTCTTATTTGAATGACGCAAAATATATGTATACAATAATTTGATAACGTACCTTGGAAACAACATGAGAAGTATCAATTAATAGTTCCAAAATCTCTCTAGCAGCAGAAGCATCAGCTCGTTGTTTCAAACCACTTTGCAACGAAACCAACGAACTTTCAACCGCTCCGCGAAACCCTAATATCTTTTCACGGATTTCAATCAGCGGTGCACGCATTCGTAACACAGCAGCATCAACATCAACAAGCTTAGTACTTAAGTTAACGAAATCAGCGTAATCTCGGTTAATTAGCTCCACTAATTCGTGTTTAAGTGATGAGAGATGTGATTGGAGTTCGGATCTTAGGGTTTCGAATGGGACGAAGGTTCGGAGATCGGAAATGTAGGCTTCGGATTTGAAGTTTGGGTCCAGGAATGATGATTGCTTGAACCATAATGGGTGGGAATCGATTGGATCTCCGAATAGGTCTGCGGTGGCGGTGCGCGGTGGTGGCGTTACCGGTTGGTTTTGGTGGATCGCCATCAGTGAGTGAGAGGTGGGTTAGTTCAATTGTCGATGTGGAGAAGAAATAGATCTAGTGAGCGTGTGTCAGGCCGGTCTTAATAGCAAGCGATTCTCACCCTATTGTTCCAGCAAGGCAGCTTTTCTCGGAAAAAACCCAAGAAAACCCCTCATGCTAACGCTCATTCTAGAGAAATTAAAAGAAAAGAAATGAACTGTTAAAAAAAAAAAAAAAAAAAAATTATAGGATTGGATTATATGATGTATTTTTAGGTTTAAAGAATAAGTCTAAAGAAAAAAAAAAAGTTTAAAGAATAAGTCTAAATAAAAATAAAAGGAAAAAAAAAAAAGAAAATAAGAGGTTAATTATATGGGAAAATTACGTCAATAGCCAAATTTGAGACCCTAGTTCTTAATATAAACATCTTTTTGAAAAATCTATAATTTAGACAAAACTGCCATGGTACAGTAACAAATCACACATATTCATCATAGCCACTCTGAACATGACATCTGCCCTTTTTCTCTTTTATCCCTTTCATCTTCCCCAAAAATTACTTGCAACCATCCATTCCCAAAAAGATTGACCTACAAAGCGAAAGGAAAAAACTCATCCCTCCCTTCATTTTTCTCCTTTCATCATTCTTGTGACCTAGCCCGCCAAAACCTACACTTCATCTTCCTTGTGACCTACCCCGCCAAAACCCACCCTCCTTTTCTCACCCGACCTCAACTAGTGGTGCAGTGGTACAACTCATGTTAGGTGCAGTGGTACAGCTAGTGGTGCTTCTTGTAGCGATAGGAGGTCATCAACGGTAAGTGGCTTAGTTAGCGGTGGTTTTCAATGGCCGGAACCGTTATGGAGACAGGTGCAAATGAGGTAAATTTCCCAATTTCACTTGTCGGTTTTAATAGTACTTCATCTAAGGCTCATCCTCTGATGGCTAAGTATCGGACCGTTCAACCATTGCGCGTCATCTTTCTAAAATCTAATTAAGAAGGCTCATGGTTGTCTTTAATTTGCATCTTCATTTCTGTAGTGAAGTAACATAAAAAGGATACAAGTCCAGTTCATAACTTTTAAAAGTTTCTTGTGGTTGTGTTTGATCATAGGAGAATGTGTCATAAGCTTGTTTTGGACGTTTAATAATGCTGCTGTCAAAAACTTTTTTTTGATTTATTTTGATTGCGATTGTGGTCGTGAATAGATGAAAATATTTTTTATTTCTTACTGATCCATATAGTTGGTAGAGGGTGACATAAGGCTGAACCTATTTATTCACCATAAGGTTGATCCAAATTTGTTTATGTTTTTGTTGTTTTTCTCTTTTATAGGAAATGAAAGTGGCAATGGGAAAGGACGAGCTAATCGAAAACTTGAGTTAGTGAAGTATAGTCGGTAAAGACGTTGATTAGTACTAGTGCCCGTAGTTGTCTTTTTGAATCTTGCTAGTGATACCCACCAAAAGTAAAAGTTATTATAATTATCAACTATCATGGTAATACTTACACAATATATAAGTGTAACTTATACAGTTGTTATGTAAATTACATGGATCATCCTAGGGATGAGCCGAAAATCTCAAATCCCGATTCCGTCCTGGTACCGATCCTGAAAATTGGTACCAAATCCCAAATCCCGATTCCGTCCTGGTTCCGTACCATTACTGCCTTATATGGGACCAGGACCGGGACCGGTATGGGACGGGACCGGTCCCTAGATCATCCATGCACTTTATTATTTAATCATTTTCATTTATTTAAAAATTTTAATTTATGCAATCATTCTGAACAACAACAGCGATACATAATTATGTCATAGGTGGGATATAGAAAAATGAGACGTAAACGTTCTTATCCTTACGCGATAATAAAGAAACTACTTCCAAAAAAACTTATGGCCAGGCCATGCAAGAGTAAATAATGCATGCGAGATGGGTGCATGTGTATTGTGTGCATGCGATTAATTGTGAGTGTGAATATAGAGCTAAAACGAATGTGTCAAAAACAAAAGGCCTGTGATGTAATAAAAATCAAAATCTCGGTGGAGTGGTGGTGACTTTTATAATAGATGTGGTGTTGGTGCTATGTGGGTGATGAAAGTGCTCGAAGGTGGTGCTTATGGGTGGAGGTAGTGGTAGCCGGTGGAAAAGGTCGGTAATGATGGCTAGGAGGGTGGTGTTCAGTGGGAGGTTATGGTGGTTTTTCAACGGCCAATGAAAGTATTAGTTAAAAAAAAAATAAAGAAATAAGGTAAATGATGAGTCCGGCTGCAGCATAGCCCTCACAACCATCTACACCACTTGTTTAAAAGGGGAAAAAAACAACCATACCTGATGTGAGGCAACATTACCTATCATAGGTATTGTTGCACCTATCATAGGTAATGTTGTAGTACCAATTATATCCCCATTCATTAAATCTCGAGGACCGTATAAAGTTTCACTTAGTATCAAAATCTTTGAATATATGTCTACACAAATCCCTAATGTAATCAAAGCCCAAATCTCAAAATCTCATAATTCATGCTCATGAGCGAATACAAACGCATGTCAAAGAACGAACACAAGGGAACAAACACGTAATTAGAAGTATTATGATTCAAATTCAACATAAAAAAATTATTTAAAAAAATGACAGGGTTTATAAAGTAAAGAAATAATTAAATTATAAACAAAGATTTTTTAAAAATCTAGATACAGATTACAAATGAAACAATATATACATGTATATCTATAATCTATAACATATAATATTATATAAAGCATTTCCTCCATTTCTTATTTCTCAAATGATGATTTGATATACCTAAAATGCCAATCACTCTTATTTATTATATTAAACATCTCCGCTTGATATTCCCTTACACCATCTATCCCTTAACTTCTAAAATAACTATACTACCACATTTACATCAATTACCTTTATATCAATTACCAACACTACTCACCGCCGCCGCCACCACCACCACCAATCGTTGCCACCACCTTTGTCGCCACATTGCGCGGGCATTCATCTAGTATATATATATGTAAAATGTGCTCGATCATAAATGAATGAACGGGGTTGTGTTCATGTTCGTTCATTAAACTAAAAGAAAAAAATTTCTTATTCATGTTTGTTTATTTAACTAAATGAACAAACACAAATGAACTTTCGGTTGAAAAATTCATGAATTGTTCGTTAAACATTCAGTTCGTTTATAACCCTAAATTTAATTAATTAACTTTTTTTCATAAGTCCAAGATAATTTCCAAAAAATACATGGAATAACATATGATTTAAAAGTTTTACTTTTTCTTAAATCAAAATTTTGACATCTAATTTATTTTTTGTAACAACCTAAACATTTTTATCCTTGACTTTGACTTTATCGTTGGTCAACCGTTAGTTGCTATTGTTTGACCGTTAGTTCATTGATGAGATCGTTAAGTGTTTTAAGTGATAATTAATTAAATCGATATTGAATAAGGTGATTAAGGGATATTGTTAAGTTATTAATGCTCTTTGGTGGCTATTATAGTTGTCGGTTTACCATTAGGTACTCGTTTGGTCGTTTGAGCTTCCCATTTGTTAAATTAAGCATTAATCGTTTGTTAGAGTGAAGTTAGGGGCATTTTGGTCTTTTGCAAAGGATGGCAGGTCTAATTAGGGATTAGGAAACCCTAATCCCTTATGTGTTTCACGTTTTAGAATGTATTGGTGTGTGTGTGTGCCTCCTCTCAACCTTTGCAAATCTCAAGCTATTTCCATTCGATTTCGAGTGATTCGTGATCCTTCGGTGCTAGTAATTGATCATCTTATCATCCATTAAGGTATAGATTGAAATCCTTGCTAAGTGTCATTCCTTTTCATCCACGTAATTCGTTTACATCTGGTCTTGAAGGTTGGAGATTGATAAATTACGATTCGTTGCTAGATTAGTCGTTTTGGGGTCAATTGGTGATTCTTGTTACAAGATATTGAACTGGTAAATTATTCCTACAGGTATATCTATCATTCTCCAGGTCATAATGATGTATTATTGTCTCTTTATCGTATTCATTTCGAGTCCAAGCCCTAATGGGTGTTCAATGGTGATTCGTATACGGTTTATGATGTTTTTGGGTTGATTCAATTATCTATAATGCGTCATATGAGTCTTGTATCAATAGAGGTCAATAACATGTCAATTGAGGTCTTTTTAAGGTATTCATGATTTTCGGAAATGGTCACAACGGTTACAAATCGTTTAGAGGTCGTAAAGGATTGCAAAAACAAAAGTTTTTCTCGTAAGTACAGTTTATGTGGCACATAAACTGGGATTTGGGATTAGGTTTGCTTCTGCTTGGAAATATGCGACGTATAGGTTTCCTATGCGACTCATATTGACCTGTTTGAGAATTTTAAGGTTTTTTAAGGGTGTTTAAGCTATGTTAAAGGAGCATATGATAAATGAAGGTCTTATGGGTCAATTAGCTTTGTTTTTGGCCCGTTTATTGATCATACTCTCATTCTAGGTTGTCGGAAACACTTCTTGAGCACGGTGAACGTAGTTGTGGTGGTTTGTGAAGCTCGTAGAGGTAAGATAACTACCTTTTCACAGGAGGTTTTGGTAACAAATGTTTGTAAAAGGTTTCTCGTACGTATGTTAAGATTGTGGGACTTATGGGAGGACTTATGGGTGTTGTTATGTATGCTTTGTTTCTATTATACATTGCGATACATGGTATGCATGCTAGTTGATGGGATGATTGAGATGACTTGTTTGTTGTTGACATATGTGTGGATTGTACATATAGTACACCAGACTCTTGTAGGATTGCCATGTTCACGATGTATGATAGGGGTCCTAAAACATTGAGATGACATAGATAATATTACTCGAGTATAAACTGCGATGAAAGTTTTAAGCTTAACCCATGCTAGCCCTTGCGGGGGGTTAGTGTGCTTGTGATGGGAGTCAAGTGGGTAATCTAGATAACCCCCATCGACTTGGTCACGATGATAGAGTTTGTCGGGTGGTTTGGACGAATCACCATATTTTGCTAAACGACTTACTCGTGGGTTTGGTTATGCATATCCATAACGGCCGATGGACCCCGAAAGGTTACCCATCATGTCGGGTGTGAGGTTCTTTGAAGGTCATTCGACTACCTCCACACATTTGTGGGTTGCATTTGATGAGTGACATAAGTCACATAACGCTGTAGGGCATAACCTGAGATGATATTGAGATGTTATTAAGATGATGATGCAATGTTTGAGGTGGTTAGGCACATGTAGGAATATTACTTTTCTATTGTGTAAAATTGTCGATGCTTGATGATACTTGTTGAATGCTTGACATATGTATGAATGTTTTGATAAGAGGATTTAATTGGCAAGCGTTTTCGTATACCTGTGGTTATATTACTCGGCTTTTAAAGCTGACACTGTTTGTTGAAAATGTTGTGTTTTCTCAGGTTAAAGATTGCATAGAGTGAGGTTAGGTAGAAGCTTGCTTGTTGAATACCTTTTACCTTAGCTTGCCTCATTTACTTAGACATTTATTTAGATTGTCGTTGAGATTGTATTTATGTTTGGTTATTGGTTTGAATGTGGATTTCTTAGATTATCGTTGTGATGCAATAAGTAACACCAAAACCTTTGATTTACATTTCCGTTAGGAAATGACTTTGTTTAACGGGACGCTTTCCGCATTTATTGATAGATTATCTAATTTTTTTTTGAAATTCATATTTTTATAAAGTTGAGTGTTATATTTTTTATGTAACTAAATTAAGTTTGACCATTTAATTATCATATAATTGCATTTAGGTTTAGCCAATTAAGTTTAAATTTATATTTATTTATATATCCATTATAAGCACAAACTTGATACATACATTTAATTATTAAATAAGTTATTTTTAAACTATATAAATTTCTTATTTTTTTAATAAAAACTTTCTTATATATGAACTTAATTACATTTAACTTCATGGATCCCGTGCGATACGGCGGCAACGGTATGTTAGTGGTGATGACTGGTGGCGACGGCGAGTAGTGTAGATAATTAATGTAAAAGTAATATGCAACAGAGGGTCGCGTAGTTATTTTAAGAGTGAAAGGATAGATTGTGTAAATTAATGGGGGTATTATAGGTATTTCAAGTGAAGATATTTAAAAATAGTTAAAAAAATGTAGGCAATAAATTTATCAAAAATTATTAGCATCTTTATAAATTACCTAGTAGTGTAGGTTATTGATGTAAGGTAATTGATGTAAAATGGACAGTGTAGTTATTTTAGGAGTTGAATGATAGATGTTGTAAATTAATTCATTAAAAGTATGTTTAATAGACCAAGTTTGTTAGTGATTAGATGTGTTGATTGTATAGGAGTATTTTCGACATTTTAAAATTTGAATGGTTGAAAGAAGGGTAATATACTTTAGAGTTTTGCTAAACAAAGTCCTAAGGGCTGTATATAAGATGCATTAAATAGTTATATACTTACCATAATTCAGGGATGGACTTTTGATATGGAAAGTAAAACTTTTTTATGCATTCCTATACTTTATAATGAATTATAGATAACTTGAAGATTAGTTTAAATACCGAATAAATAGCTTAATAAAAAGACTAGGGACTAAATCTAAAAAAAGTGATAGCGGTATTTTTGTTTTTGTTTCTTTTATGAGATGTTTGTTGTTGGAAGCATCAAATTTAGAGCATCTTTAATAGTTGTTGAGGAAAAGCTTTTTTTGAAATTTAAAAAAAAAAAAAGGTTTTGAAATAGGTTGATGTTCTTATTTGATGGATCGGTTGACCTTTTAAGCAAAAGTTTTTTTTTTAATGTATACATAAAAAAAAGTTTTAGAAAAAGCTTTCGATAGATTTTAATAGGTTAAAGAAATTTTAATTTTATATATATTTTCGAGTCTTTACCTATTTTAAATTTACAAAAATAGTCACTTGTATTAAATTAACAGCACAGACCCTTCTTTTATTTACTAATCGTAAAATAAAGAGCAGACAGTTGCAATTAAATACAAAGCCCAGACCCTCTACTCAGAAACACAGAAAGAAGATTTGTGTTTGGGAATTATAGAACTGAAAAAAGGGGAAATGAAGAAGAAGAAGAAGAATGTAAAATGGTGGACAAGTGAGGAAGTAGAAGCGTTGTTACATGGTATTGAAAAACACGGTCGAAAGTGGGTGTCAATTCTCAACGATCCTCAGTTTGCTTCTTCACTTGCTAATCGTTCCCAAACTAATATCAAGGTTTTCTTTCTTCTCACTATTCTATTCTATTCTTTGTCTGGTGAATTTTTTTTTTCTTTTTACTGTAGTAATATTATTATTACCTTGCAGGACAAATGGCGGAACCTTGGTAGAATTAGAAGTTGTGATGTGTTACGCACCAAAAAGAAAGTTAGGTAAAAAGCTACTATTTACCCACCTCCCCCCTTTATTTATTCTTTTTCTAAAAACTGTAGTGGATTTATTTGTTGACTTTTTATAATCAGTCTCTTTTATGTAGTTGAGACTAGAATGGTGCCTGAAACCACCACAAGGTGCCCTACTGGTCATGGCAGCTGGTGTCCTTGTAAGAGGTCTTGGGTTCGGAAACGGCCACGGGAATGACCCAGTTATGCCACGTACATCTTCTGACCGCTAAGCTGATTAGGGAAAACCTCTTTTTTTTTTTTTTTTTTAAAGAAAATTCTGAATATACCATTTTTAAAATAAGGAAAAAAAAATCCAGTAGAGATGGCTGGCTGTAGAGGTGATAGTTGGTTGTGGTGGTGCAAGAAAGATTTGACGTGTTACCTTTTTATCGGGTTCGAAAAGGGGTCATGTGTCACTTAAACTTTTTGGTTAGATTGGGAAAATGGGTGATGCGGCGTTTTTTAATTTATTGGTGTTACTTGGAGTGATTTTGCTTTACATATAGCAGTATAGGTTAGAACTTTCAGCCATATAATTATTATGAATTGATGACCTTCAATGTGTAAAACTGAACTTAATGAGGAGAAAAAGTAATTTAGAGAAATGAATGCTGTCATTGCGATCATAAACCATTATTACAGCTTATGAAGTAAACACCAAATACTAAATATTACGAGTACAAACAATTAGGGTGAAAGAATTCTGTTAGAAACTGGAAAAGAAGTACTCGTAGTTTAGAGAAACTTTTGTTGGAATAGAATTGCAAATTGCAAATATGAATATCTTACTTGGTCCTCGTAGGATCACGTCATATGAAAGTATTATGCAATTTAATCGGTCATCATTTTCTTTAATTTGCCTGTAATTACCTTACAAACTACTTGCAGACAAGATTACATGATGCGTTCACCTTCAAAGTCAATTAAAAAAGCAGTAGTTGAAAGTAACTCTGAAGATTACCACACTCCATGCACCACTCGTAAGAGAAGAGGGACCAGCAGTATTATAGAAGAAGCTAGTAAACCAAGAGTAGTTGAAGAACTTAGTGAATCTAAAGGTTACCATATTTCATGTACCATTACTCGTCAAAGAAGATGGACTCGCAACAGCATTATAAGCGAAGTTGAGAAAATAAGAGCAGTTAAAGAGCTATGCGAATCTCAAGAATACCTTAATCCATGCACCATTGCCCGTCAAAGAAGAGGGACTCATGACAATATGATAAACCAAGCTAGCAAAGAAAGAGTAGTTGAAGGGCTTAGCGACTCTAAGGATCACCTTAATCCATGCATCATTACCTATCAAAGACGATGGACCTGTGACATTATGACAAAGCAAGCTGGCGAAGAAAGAGTAGTTGAAGGGAGTAGCGACTCTCAGGATTACCATATTCCATGCACCATTAATCGTCAAAGAAGATCCACTCGCAACGCCATTATAAGTGAAGCTAGCAGCAAAAGCGTTGTTAAAGAGTTTAATGAATCCCAAGAATACCTTAATCCATGCTTGAGTACTCTTCAAAAAAGAGTCACCCGCAGCACAATGAAAAAACAAGCTGGCGAAGAAAGAGTTGTTGAAGACATTAGCGACTCTAAAGATTACTATAATCAATGCACCATTGCTTGGCAAAGAAGAAGTACCCGCAGTAGCATGGTAAATCGAACTAGGGAAGAAAGTGTAGTCGAAGAGCTTAGCGATTCTCTAGATT
>JAOEHQ010047846.1:0-10560 GCA_025447715.1 Asclepias incarnata | reverse complement strand
GTTTAATTTGTAACTTTTTTTAAAGGGGCAGTACCTAAGCTTATGTAAAGTCTGAAGTACGGATCATTTTCCCATATGATATATATTATACATGATATGATGTATTGATGTGGTGGTGGGCATTTCTTTTTGTATTTTTGAGAGAGTTTACTTTTGCACAAGAATCTAAAATATATCTGTTTGCACATTATGATATTTTTCTTTTAATTATAATACGTGGCTTCATCATATCATTGATTTTTTCTCAATAAACATATATTAACGCCAATATGAAAAACTCAAGAATTTTGTCTGATTTAAATTTGTATTTCACTACTATATGTAAAAATTAGAATGAAGTTGAGCAAAATTAAATTTTAATTACTCAGAGAGATGTTAATACATATAATGATTCTTTTTCTTTTGAAATAAATTCTCTCTCTTTCATAAAAGATTTCTTGTAAATCATCACCAAATGGTCTAGCGGTAAGAACACCTGTTTCCTCACAAGAGGTTGTAGGTTCAAGTACCTACAAGTCTTACCTTAGGCATATTTGGATATGGCCACAGGTATTTAATTTCCACTTATGGTGAACCTGAATGAGTTTTCCCTCCAGATCTCTGAGTGATAGAGGTTTCTCATCGGGGGGTTTAAATTGGAAATCTATTCTGCGAGGGGGCACTCTAGCGCGGACCCGGTTAAGACAGCGTATGTTAGATATCCCAATATTCGCGAGTAATTCACACCTTTAAAAAAATTGAAAGATTTCTTGGTAAAATATAATTTTTATACCTAATGGACATAGACAATGTATAATAGAGATTTGTAAAAATTTGAATGCCTAATATTACTGTTATAGATTTTGTTTGCGTAAAAAACACTTTGTATTATATACGAATTTTTAATTTCATGGGACATAAAATTTATATATTTTTAATTGTTACATTTATTAATGTTAAATTTTATATGTTAATTATATATGTTTCCTTATAAAACATTTACAACCTTATAAAGCATTTACAAATGTTTGATAATTTCTTAAATTTTCAATATGGGAAATGTCTAAAATACCCCAATATTCAAATCTTAATTACATAAAATATTAATTAGCCAACTATATTTCCATTTTTAATATTGGTCAAAGTCAGTTATTTATGATTTAGTCAAGGTCAACCATATATATTTTTAATCTTTTATATCTGTAATTGTAAAATACCTTAATAATTGTCCATCTTCTAATAAATACAACTAATTTCATTCTACATAAAATCCAATACATTACATAGCCAACAAAAAAGTTGTACCATATTAAAGAATAAAAAGGTAAATCGGAAGTAACCCCTTAATTCCTTGTACCGCATTAGTACCTACACAACCACCCTGCAAGGTTTTATTGTATCGAGGTAATTGCATCTGAAGAGATTTCACCAGATGGAGTCGATTTAAATCCGGTTTGAGACGAAGATAGAATCCGCGTCAATTTTTTTTAGGCTCCTCCCACATTGGGCCCCCGCATAAGCAGTGGCAGTTAGCCACTTGATCTATGACCAAGTGGTTACCAAATTAAATTAAGACATTACCTAAAAACTTATGCCGTAAAAACCATAGCCAATGATTACTCATCTAACACGACAAATTCACCAACCTGACGCATAGCTCGGGTATCATGCTAGTATGTTGTATACATGTATTGCATGAATATTAATATCAGATAATGGTTATTTACATAATTACTTTGATAGTTTTAAAGATAAAGTCAAAAATAATCATGAATATATTTTTAATAATTGTTCAGTCAACTTATAAATCTAAATATAGTTATTGTAATGTATGTAAAAATATTACAATAATATATATATAATACATCACATTTATTGCTAATTTCTCAAAGTTAATATGAAGTCATCTAAATATGGTTATAAACTAATACGTCAAACTGATAAGCTAAAGGATGTTTTTGCGTTTTTGTGAGGAAATTTATTTTTCGTATATATTGGGGAAAAAAGTTATTATTAATTTATGAGAAATAAGATATTATTAGTAATTTTTAGAGGATTTTAGTTAAAAGATGAGTATTTTAGTTAGTTTGATTTTTATTGAAATTAAAGTAGTAACTATTAATTGTTTGGAGAAATAGAGGCTTATTTGTTTTGGATAAACTTTTTGTTAGGAAAAAGGTTACTTAATTAAGTTGATTTAAAAAAACTTTAATTAAATAAATTTGTTAAGAAAAAAAGAAAAGTAAATTAATCTTAAAAAAAAGACTTTGATTGCTTTAATAACCAATTTTTAAAAATACCTTTTTCTATATTTTTATGAATAAAACTATAAAACCGATTATTACATTATATTTTTATAATCCAAAAGCAATATACAATTTTGTACAAGATACGTGGGTTTGTTGTATGTGAAACATTTTGACATGGAGAATATATAGGTATCATATATTTTGATATATTTGCCACATTAATAAATTATTGACTTATACGGTGTGTTTTAAAAGTTATATATTATGATAAAATGTATTAAATAATGTGATGCCTATATCACTCGCAATTTTGAAAAGATAATTGAAAAAAACGAGATACTTGATACTTTAAGTGAAAAGTGAAAACTAACTAGGACTGGGATTTTTAGGCCCCATATTGCAGAACTCAGGACCAGACTTCTTAAACCCCCGGAGTAATAGGTTAGGAGTTGGGCCACACCCAGGCTCGATAACCATGTAAACAACGTACCTCTAGGCTCTAACTCTAAGGCTCTAACATTTTCAGGAACAGAGATATGCAACAAACCAGTTGAATAAATAGTGAATTATAACAATGCCATTGAACTAGTTTTCTCGATCTAGATGTTTTTCGATTTCATGTACATAACATCCATAAAACCATCCCTTTGATTTTGTTATGCCATTCGATCCTTTCTGTTCAGGAACGTCCCGATAAGGTTACATCCTTCTCCCATTTTGTCATCTCCACCCGGTATACCTTCTGTTTTCGGTAGATTCAAATATTCAATGCTAACTATTAAATTGTATTACTTTATCATTTTTTTTTATATACCCATGCTACCAAACACCCACTCTTCTCTCTCGTGCACTACCGCTAGAAAGAGCTAAAAACCATCGTAAACTGCCATAAGCCGCCATTTCGCACTAGACAAGACTAGTAGTATATGTTATTATGAACAATGGCATTTCATCCGAAAGTGTGTCCACACTCTTCTCTTTCCCGATTCCCTCCTTCATTCTTTTCAAGTGCCACAATCTCTCTATTAAGAGGATAATTAGTCACAAATATTACGACGAAATGCCATTTTCCACTTTTGTAATCATATAATACAAACACATGTTGCAATACTGTGCAACTTCGTCATGCTGTCAGAGATTAATATCAAAGTCGTTAAAATAAAAAAATATATATATCATAATTGATGCCAAGCACAAATATCAGGTATTTGTAATTTGTAGTAACTTGTAAAATTACCTGCTTAACAAATCAGAAGGCCAAACGTATGTACAGCTTCTGACTGAACATCAACCTGCATACATACAAATCAGATAACAGATATTGGTTGAATCGCAATTCTGATGAGTATTTTCAATCTTGATATTCGTGTTTTTAGAAACCAAGCCACATTATTGACTAGATGATTTCCCCGGGGTAAACAGTAAACCAAAATCGAGCTTTTTAACGAGTTTGGGAACAGTTGCTAGAAGATTACAAGACATATGCCTGGGAGTGACTAATTTTGCAGACTGCTATTTTGGATAAATTTCACATATAACCAAAATGACTAAAGAGAATGTTACAATGTCATACCAAGAATGAACTAGTTTGCCAGTCTATATAATGAGGTAGCAATTTCGATCCATTTGCATTTCTAGAACAGCAAAGCTACCCATCTAAACGAGTAGAGAATGTATATGTACATTGAGAGCTCCTAGGAGGAGCAATGCATAGTAAAGTAGAAAACAAGAATAAATAATAAAGCAGGGGCATGAGGCAATCTTCAAAAGTGAAGCAGAAGCCTAATGAAGCGCACCAAAAAGAAGCCAAGTGCACATTCAAACAGTCCTAAATCAAGATCATGGATCTTCAATTAACCCTGGTTGGCCCCTGCCTAATGATGAAGGACGGTCAAACGGGTGAAAACCACCCAAAGTCTATTTTTAATCCATAAAATCTCCTATAGTCTTATTCATAGAATCATAGATCAAAATAATTGTTATATTGATACCATTTTTATGATCATCATAATAAAGGCATTCACTATTTATAATGAGAGCACAGAAATTGTCTGATGGTCAACCATTACTAGATGACCAGTTCATGCCGAGCCCAAGCGTGTCACCAAACCTGCACATCTAACAACCACTATGACCTACTATTAAGGTGTAGGCCATATTGACTCAAAAAAACTCCGGTATTTAGTTAAAAACCTTATATTAAGGTCATATCATAATACTAAAATTTTTAAAAGAATTTCCATCTTACAGAGAATTATAAATCAAATTTTAATCTTGATATCATTGTATAACATCTAGAAGACTCCAGAAATTTTGCAGATCATTTGCAAAATGATATATGATGCTCTTAGATGGAACAAAAAATGGGAGTTGATTTTTACACGGAAAAAAAGGCATACATATGCAGCAGCTTCAAAATACTGTACCTTATGTGAAATCATTTTTTCCCGTGTGCAAATCACTTCCCCTACTGGAAAGCCGAAAGCAGAAGTGGATTATAAGCTTAAATTATTATTAGCTAAAACATGTCAATTGTCAAGTAAAAACTAAGTTTTCTCTACCTGCACCTTTCAAGTAAACAAATCTGAAGCTTACAAACAGACGACAACGGACAACTATACCACATCATGACAGTAAATTGATGGCACGAGAGGCTGATCAGCTATTTGTAGCAGATCTGATTCTGCCTATGCCCCATCGTCCCATGCCAAGAGAATGTGGCACACCCGACATCAACTTATAGATTCAAAAGCAAGGTGTACAAGCCTCAAACTTTGGGCCTGGAAAACGAAGGGGAAGCATCAATAATATCAACAGAAAACCACTTACGATAGCAAATGGTATGACGCAAAGTGTTATGAGACTATATCATGCAAAGCACATATGAAATCAAACAGCAAAATCTTATGAACTCCATCCTTACTACAGTATAATATAAAGGATGGACATAATGCATTATGCAATAAAGCTGTGCACTATAACGGAACAAGCTGCAATGAAAAATGTGGATATTGCCATATAAGTGACCTCTATAATAGTATGAAAACATCCTTTTAACATATAAAAATGGATTTAAAAGAAAATGCACCAAAAGGTAAGATGAACTTTATACAAATGATCTAAAAACCATGCCTTTCTCAAGGTTTTCTAATACAAAATTTCCAATATACCATTGTATTTCATTATACTGATAGACACACAAGATGTGAACACATGCTCTTTACAATTATGTGAGGAGTTCAACAGAGAATTAAACTGTGGTAATACAACTAGACGGCAAGGGGCAAAAACTTATATCCCGGGCCGTTCCTGTCATCTATTACTGATAGTACTATTGGCAGAAATTAAGTTTTTTAGTTCAATCAAATGCTCATCATTTGATATATTGAGTGACATACGAAGGTTTGTTACCATTGTTTCTTTTTCCCAAGTTAAGGGCCCTGATGCATGTAATGCCTCCATAGTACAACGATATGCTTGCAACTCTAGCCCGTGTATTTCTGCTGCAACTTCCTTGTTGCATAAAAAGAGATCTAGATATCCTTCTTGACAAAAAGACTCTGCATCACTATCATGACTTCCATGATCCTCAATATCATACCCACTATAGCTGTTAATACTGCAACTACCAACAGAACACGTAACAGTATCATCATCACTTGTTTTTCTATACGCACCACTTAAATATTCCCTCTCCATATCAGCTGCATACAAGGGAGCTGCTCGGTTGTCGAAGTATGTGTATATGCGTTCTTCAGAGGGCATTTCTATAGAGTTAGGAACAACATCTACATTTTCAGGTGATCTGATCAGCACTCGGAGACGTTTACCTTCTTTTTGAGTGATTCTAACTTTCTGGCCCGTTCCTTCATTCACCTCATCTTGAGAAAGACAGTAGGGTGACCCTCGCTTCAGGGTTCTTGTTGAAACGATATGTGATTCCTGTAAATTGTCATTCTTAGCACCAAACTTGATACTTTTCATGTAGGAATCTCCTTTGACAGCCCCTTTTGCTTCAGCTAACTTGTTGGACTGTCCATCTTTGCTATTTATTTGAACCTGCTTGCGTTACAAAAAATAAAGAAAATATAAGCTAAGCTCTTAGCAAGGAAGTCCCAACATGACAAATTATCCTAAAGTCATACATAACATAACTAAATCAAACTCAAGTAGCATAAGAAGTTCAGAAATTCAGACATGAAAACATGAACTGAATTTGACAATATGATATCAATGACCATACAAAACTTTTTTCCCAAATGCAAACGAATCTTAAACATAAGTGGTTGCAAAGGAAGAAATGAAAAAGAAAAATAAATATAGAAATAAAAAGCTTTTTAGTAAATGTACTTATACTTATGTACCTTGCCAATTACTACCCATTCATCATTTTGCCAAGATTGTCGCACACGGATTTCTGATTTGTTTGCTTCAAACTCTATAAAAGATCCAACAAATCTGACTAGAAACAAGTCCCGACTAAAAGCCTTGGAAACAACTGCCATCTTCCAAGAAAGCTCGTGAAACGCTTCCACGACATCACCAGGCCTACATTCTGAAAATTCTATGGCTGGAGGACATGGTCTAAGAAATTTTGTGGATACACATTCTACTATCTCCTGGTTAGTAAAACCAGGATACACATCATATCTAACAGTGTAGTCATGCCCATTACGGGAAACTATCTTAGCACAACGCCAAGAATGGTAAGGAAGCTCGTCTGTGGTTAACACCTCCACTATACTTCCTTTCTTATATTTCATGATGCAAACCTTGTGTTTTATCCTAAATCTCAGTTTTTGGAATCTGTTCAATAAGACAAATTAAAGAGTAAATTAAAACCAGTTTGTGATAATAACAAATAAGGGAATAGTTTATAAAAGGGAATCATAAAAACACAAAACAATCATGAATTTAGTCACAGAAAAATTTCTCTAATTTCCCATTTACATTTTTCAAGGAAATGGAAGGTGTTTTGCATCTCTAAAAAACCACCGAAAATTTTGAAAACGAATATAGTTGGTTTAAATTGTCAAATTTGAAAACGTAAAGAGTTTCCCTGTTCTGAAATAGAAAATATCTGAAAAATCTAATAATTAGTTTTCAAAAATGTAGTAATAAATTAGAAAATTTAGGGCGCGTTTAGTTGGAGAAAACACCCCTTGTTTTCCATTTTTGTTTTACAAAAAAACATGAAAAATAGAAAACACGATCAAATCATAGTTTTCCAAAAAAAATTTCCAAAAAAACATTGTTTTCTACTTTTCAATGGAAAACTTGAAAACATCTTTTTATTGTTTTTTAAATGTTTTCTACTTTAGAAATGGAAAACTCCTTGTGTTTTCCAAAATTGTCACTAAACGTGTTTTCAAAATTTTCAAGGGTTTTCTAGGGATAGAAAACCCTTCTCATTTTCTTAAAAAATGAAAACGGAAAATTAGAAAATGTTTTCTGTAATAAATTAGAAAATTTTTAGTTTTCTGTTTTTAAACAGATTTTCTGTCACAGGCCCTAGTTTTCGAAGAAAAAAACATTAGCTGAATTATCAAAAGAGAAACAAAGAACACACACACTTGAATAACATTATTAATATCCTACATAGGCACTCTGTAAAAACAAAGACAAGATCAAGTGAAATACAAATAACAAACACGGAAAACAAATGTAAGGTAGTGTTTGAAGATGATAATTTTAAAACCGGATAATCACAATAACCACAAACTAGTTGTAGTAAAACGAATCGTTGGTTGATAGATTCTACAACATCACTATTACTTAATTACTCTGACTTAAAATGATATAAACTATCACTACTTTGTATATATTATTTGACCTCTAATTATATAAAATAGTATATAAACATTAGAAAAAAGAAAAAAAAAAACTGATTATTAATTCTTATTATGACTACTACAATTCATGAGAATCTATCAATCAGTTCCATAGACACATTCATTCATCAACAAAATATCACATGGGGCAGTTTAGCATCGATTAACTCGAAAACGATCGGGCATCTCCATATAATAATAATAAATAAATAATAATAGACTGATAAGCAAACAAACAAATAAACAAAAAGTCCGAGTTATACGGTGATCACAATAACAGCAACAATCAAATGCAGTTACAAAATCACATAAAAAGAAAGGAAAACTTGAAATAAGCAGAGCAAATTAATGAATAATGATTAGATAGACATTCATTCATTCAATTATTAAAATCGATAATAGTGATGATCAAATAATGATTACGATCGAGATTAAGATTAATTGATTGATTAGACTAACCGTTTTGGATGTGAAAAGAAGGCCGCAATGAAATTGTGTGATTTTTTAAATTTGTTTGTTTGTTTGTTTAGTTGAGGAGAATGAAGAAAGAATTGTGAAACAAGAAATACATATACAATTATAATAAGACTCTGCCTGGTTTTTGGTTGGAGAGAATGCGTGCCTTTGTTGAGGAGATTGGTATTCTTTGTTTGTTTGTTTGTTTTCTTATACGTATACGTATACGTATACTCATATATGCTTTGCTTCCTTGTATTTCTATTTTCCGGTGTCTAAATAAATTATTTTCCATATTATAATACTTTTATTTGTTTTGTATTTTTTAAACGACGAATTAGTTGTTAGACGACTCGAAAATTCACACGGACAATATGCGGACCTCGAATCCACGTTACGCTCGTTGGATACCATCGGAGTTACCACGAGGAGAAAAACCTATGGAGTGAGGTTTGAACCAAAAACCTCACTTAATGGAAACAACACCCTCACCACCATCTGTCGTAAGTGGCTAATATTTTTATTTGTTCTGAAGTATATATTTATTTTTATTTTTTAAGTTTAAAATGACTTCTATAAATTCATTACGTTTCAAAATAAATGTATTTTAGTTAGTTAAAAACTAAATATTCATTTCCAAAATTAATACATTAAATTTACTTTGATATATTTTTTTATACAACTGATCTCTAAATATTTATAACAAACAATCATCTTTTGATTGTTTCGTAAGTCGGATATTTTAATGATTTAACAAGTAAAATGGCTAGAAAAGAAATTCTTTATGTTGTCAATATGCTTTATATAAATTATATCTAATTATACTTTTTTTAGGACACTAACATCTATAGTTCCAAAAGCTTATATTTTTTTCTTTATAATTTTACTTTAATTTATCTTTACAACCAACAAATAACAACAATATAATAAAAATAATTATTATATTGTAAGACTATGTTTTGGAGATGTTAAAATGCAAACAATCAGTTTTCAATGTTTTATTGTCAAACCCTATAAACAGATTATTTGTATTTTATAATCGTAATAATCTAAAAATCATCATTAAGATACAATCCCAAACACCTTCAAAATACTAGTTAAAAGAATATAATATAATTTTATTGGATAAGAGAACAAACTATTAGTAATGGTCAAGTTGCGATTTAGCTTATTTGTATTTGAGATAACTGGATTTGGATTTATTTTTGTGCTTATAAAAAGTCTTTATGATATTGTGGAGGTCGTGTGGCGTGTTGGGGTATTAAAATTAATGTTGGTTTAAGATGATTGGATTATATTAAGTGTCGTTTACGAAATATCTAATTGAGTAGTTTTGTATTTAAGAGTTAACTCTTAAGAATTATGACATGTGTGTAATTTATGATCGAAAAATTGTTTTATACATTAGTGTTTATGTTTAAGATGCATATGACTCATCTCTGCCCCACATTGGCGGATTTAGACTCAATTTGTCATTTGAGATTAATGTAGGCGTTGTAAAAAAAAATGACTTAATTTGTCACTAGGATAATTTTATTGTTAATAAAAGGTATCTAATGAACTATGTGTCCAATGAAATAAAACTAATGACAAAAATACATACATTATCATTAATAAGATAAAATATGGCACCTTTAATTTTGCAAAAACAAACTTGGGTGAAGTCATTTTATTGAACTTAGTTTAATATTTAAAACATGTGAACACTCGAGTTTAAAATTAAATAGAGAACGGACGTTTTCATGAATACGAACTCGAGGTTTTATTTACAAAGCCGCAATGTTGCGGCGCTGGTGGCGGCAACAGCGGTGTGGTGGTGACGACGATTGGTGACGATGGTAGCGGCGACAAGTAGTATAGGTAATTGATGTAAAGGAAATTGATGTAAAAGGGGTAGTGTATGTATTTTAGGAGTTCAGGAATAAATAATATAAATAGGTAAGAGGGACATATTGGTCATTTCGCATATCCCAGAAATGTAACTTTTCAACATTTTGGGGGGGGGGGGGGGGGGTTAAAATTTTTATTTAACAGTACAGAATTTT
>JAOEHQ010047845.1:0-10560 GCA_025447715.1 Asclepias incarnata | reverse complement strand
ATCATTTTCCATATTATTTATATACCTTGAGGTTGCCATTGAAAGACTGAGCTGCCACTGTTGACATTGATATAAAAGTTGATGTAAAGAAAAAAACCCAAATAAAAAAAAAAATTCAGGTAAAAATGATTATGGAATTAAAACCCTAGGGTTTGTTTGTTTGGACTTTGGAGGGTGTTTGGATCATTTGCCAAACTGCCAAAGTGTTTCCCAAGAACTTGTGAAAATGGGTGTGGGACTGTGGGTTTTGCTGATTGTAAATGGGCCACCGAATTAACGACCCACTAGGATTGAATTGAGATAACCCAAAAATTGGATCGGGTAAGTTGAACCAATCAAAAAACTTCAAACATGATTAAATTAATCATCCCCGGTTGGACAATTAATTGTTTGGAAGGCAAAGGTTGTTATCTTTAAACGGCAGGTCATGCGTTCGAAACTCACTTTCGACTTGATTTTTTGAATAATTATTAATGTTCAAACCGGACCGGTTATAAAAAACTGGTCATGTATCTGTGCTTCACTGATGGACTAGTCGGTCAGGTTCAGTTTCCAAAACATGGGTTTTTTTAGGATTTATAGAATTTAAACACACATATGCATCTTTTTCACATTACAAATTACAAAACCACTATAATGGCCGATATTTTGTTAATTAAGTTTCTTTTAAACAAATACAACAATCATATCAATTTTATAAATTTATTAGTGAGGGGGTTTGAGAAAGATGAAATGTGGACAGTCATTTATACTACTATTACTGTATAAGGTGTTATTTGACTTTTGTCATAAAATATAAAATTTTAAGAGTATCAAAATTACTAATTTGCCCCTATAAGTTAACTATTATTTATATATGTTAAGTTCTAAAATATGCAACAAAATCAACTTTAATTACTATGTTAAGATTAAAAACACAATAATTTTATTTTTTGAATAATCAATTTAAAGTAAGAGACCTCTTTAACATTGTCACTGACCACCGACCAACAAAGCTGGATCGAGGTGGGCAAAAACCGGTTTTTCGGGTAACCAGTTACAAACCGGTTAGAAACCGGTTAATGGTCACAAAAAAAAACCCGGTTAGAACCGGTTAGTAACCAAGTTAGAAACCGGTTATTGGTCAAACGTTGACCGGTTATTTTTCGGTTATTTTCCGGTTAGAAACCGGTTAAACCGATCTCTACCCGGTCTCTAACCGGTCCGAATACCCGAAAACCAAAACCGGTTACTAACCGTCGGTTTTCAAATAACCGAAACCGGTTAGGGAAAACCCGGTTAGAAACCGGTTACGATTACGGTTTCGGTTATTAATAACCGGTTTTTCAATAACCGGTTTTTTTGCCCATCTCTACACCCATATAATGGATCTTTTTTTCAATGTATTGAATGACAGGTGAAATTAAAAGGATTTGTAAGAATGGTTGTAAGCGTATATAACATCACCCTTGTGTTCTCCTAATTCCTTTATTATTGCTTCTGGATCCATGCTGGAGGATTCGAAGGCTATCGACTCCAGTCATGGTTGGCGATTCAAGGTTTCTGTGGTTTGCAGGTTATGGTTCATATGGTCTGTTGGTTATGGTTCATTGTTCGTATGGTTAGTGGTTCAAGATACGTGTGATCCATTGGTCCGTGATGCGTGTTTCTTGAGCTCCAGTTCCTGGTTCCCTCGGTTTGTTGGTTCATTATTTTTATGATTCATTCATAGTTCAAGTTGTTCATGATTAAACTGGTTAGTGTTCTGTAGATGACTCATGATCAAGTGGAGTGTTTTTGAATGTGTCAAACTCGAGTAGTCGAGTATATCTTATTCCTAGTGATTATATTTTTGTGTGATATTTGTGTTTTAGTAAAACCTCAACCATATGGGCTTTCATTATTGAAGACAGCAAATGATTTAGTTAATCTTAAACATCAGAAAACAGGATTGGTTTTCTACAACCCTGCAGCTTAGCAGAATCAGCTAGGTCAAGTCGTAAACAGGAGAATAAAGATTGACGACAGAAACACAAACTAATGCCGAAAGTTAGTTTCTATTTCAGAGAAGTAAAAAACGAACATTAGTTACACATACTAAGTTTGTACAAAACTATAGAACTACGAAACCAGGCTCCCCATTGTACAAAGGTTTCATCATATTAACGAACCCTTAACGAAACAAAAAACTATTTATATCAATATTTCAAGAAATATTACCATCCATTTACCTGTTTCTTTTCAGCTTTTCTTTAGTCAAAAAGTTTCAAAGCAGATTGAAGGAAACACCATCGGGGAAGCTAGTGGCTTTTGAAAAACACGTAATCTGGGTGATGTACACCCAAGTTCCGGAGCCAATTATCAGTTGATTTTAGAAGTGAGTTAACTTTCTCAGTGCCATGAACTCCATCTTTCGTCCAGTCAGAATTCTTGAACTTATAGACCGCGAGCCCAAAGATTGGTAGTGAGAGCCGACATGGCATTCTGGCTTCATGAACCTCCCTAGCCGTTGAGCCACGAGGGTGCACCCAATTCTCATCTGTACCTAGATGATTTTAAAGAGCATTTCAACACAGAATCATACACATATGCACAAATGAATGCAACAGGTTTGGGTCATATGGGTTACTTTTTATAAAGGCATAGAAACAGGACCGACTGGCCCGAAAAAATTTTTATCCATTTTTTTGTGACCTTTTAGTTAAAAAACTATATTATTACAATCGACCTAAAGATGGTTTAGGGTAGGCATGTACAGGTGTTGCCTACAACTTTTTTTGTAACTTTTTATTGAGTGATTAACTATATATATAGATATAAAAAAAAATTTATTTGTGAGCTCTATCCGAATTGAAATATGGTTTTGTTATAGTAGTGCATACGACGTTAGAAGTCGTTAGTGTGATCTGCCACTGCTTATTAGGAACTAATAATTAAAATAAAACAAGTTAGCGCCTATGTATCAAGAATACACTTGTGGACGAATTTTGGCCCATTTGACCAGCTTTCAGTTGATCTTTTTTCTTAATTGAACTCATAAAAACAGAATAAATCCACCTGCTAACAGGTAAACATGTCTGAAACTGCTATCTGCAGATACATGAGGTAGGAAGGATAAAAGAGGGACTTACTCGTACTTCTTAATGGTGTTGACAAAGAATGGAAAGTCAAGAAGCTTGTATCAACGTTTTGGAGCGATGGACCCACGGGTATTCTGTATATTGGATACCTACAAAAAAGGGTACATGAACTTGGATCAATAAACCATAGCAATACTCATACTGCAATCTATAGCAACGCAAATTCACTTCAGATTTAACTTGGCTAATCTGGAAACCCTATAAATTACTGATGTGATAATTTTAGTAACGATTATAAAAATTTAGTGATCAAATTAGGAATTTATTGCCATTTTCCTAGCAGATAAATCGCAAAATTTGATGAGGCATGAAGTTTAAGAGAAGTATGTGACTATTAACAAAATGTCTTAAATATCCTTTATACAAGAACATCATTTGTCTTGAAATCATATCAATAGCAACTAACTCTGAAAAGTTCCAAGAAAAAGAAAAAATTTGAATTTTTATGTGACATCCAAAAAGAAAGGTTCGTGGGATAGAGGAAGTATTTTAAGAGTTAGGACGAAGCTTACCAAGCCACAGAAACCCAACTTGATTGAGTCAGATCACAGCTCCTGTACGTTCCCAGTTCTGGAAACTTATATTCAAGCTCAGCTATCTGTAACAGAAACATATATTATATAGAACATATCGTTAATTACGTATCAATTCATTATCTCGAAAAAATGGGTATTCAGAACTTTCATGTAAGTGGATAAGGATATGGATCATCAAAAACCGAAAACTGAATTTCAAAGTATGCCCTGATCCAACTTTTTGGAAAGTGACTTGTAATGAATGTATAAGTAAAAACTTGTGATTTAGTTCATACTTTAATATATGAACATATCCAGCACCGACCCTGCACACATTAATACTGTTCGATAAAAATTGCACCAGTCGATTTAGACATATGGTATTTTAGTTTTCTTTTCATAGAAAAGAAGTGTTTGACTACTAGTGAAATGTCCAAATGAGTGAAATGACCCTTTTAGTTATGGAGCAAAACCAATATCATCAATTAGTTTCCTAACAATGATTAACGGGAAATTAGTTTACTCAAATAAATGAAAATTTCACAAAGTTCAATTTTCATGGCACAAGATATTCCATTAAAAATCTAAAATTTTCTTCCGATACAAACTTCAAAGAACGTTTTCAAACTATTTGACTGTTTTGTAAATGTATACAATACCATTCAAGTTATGGATGCAAATCCCATATCATTAATTTATTTGTCACGATAATAGAGGAAGACTAGCAACTTATAGAGTACTTCTCAAGAAAGAAAGTTGGTGCAGATTTTAATGGAAAGGGAATATATTAAGTTTCAAAGAAATGAAATTTTGCATGTTTCGATGACTTGCCTTGTTTGCCAGGGGTTCTCGTTGAAATGGTGATGCACGTTCAAAATATTCAAATGCTAAAAGACCTGGAGGGTTTCTTATCTCGCCTTCATAAGAATCATCTCTAAGCACGAGCTTATTAAAGTTCTGGTTAACAAAATTCACAGTTTTTGATGGCCGGGGTCCATGAACAATGCCTGCACCTGCCTCATAGCTGCCATCACTGCTAGTTGCTCTTGATGACTCATAGTCACTATCATCACCAGGTCGTCTGTACATAAAAACATGAAACATGTGAAGAATTAATCAGAGAGCTGTTTGGATCTGAGTTTTAAGAATTAATATATTATTATAGAACATTAAGAATCAGATAATCAACCATAATAATAAATAAAAAGGGCTGCAGGAGACAACGTTCAGATGTGCTTCTACTTACTAATCAGATAAATCAATTATTTGCAGATCTTGCAGCTCTGTTCTTTAAAATAAGAAATATTTAAACAACCATAAAAGCACTATAAAGAAATAATATTAACTCCACTAACATTATTTTCATAAAAAATATATTAACTGACATTTTAAAAATTATTATTTAAAAGCTTCAAGAGTTATCGTTTTTCGTAATATTGACAAAAAATGTAGATGAATAATATTTGAAATATGGTGAGTTAGTACTTTTAAGGTGTTTGTTTGATGGTTTTGAAAAGGTTGATGAGTTTGAGTAAATCCAAGAAACACGAGTTTCTTCAAACCTATTCCTGAGGGCTGAGGGGAGAGTTTTCCCTCTCCAGTCTCCCTTCAAACAAATACCCATTTTTCTATTCCCATTTACAAAATACAAACCAAAAGCTACCTTTTGTTCTCTCATTGATGATGAGTTTTGTCGTAACATTAACATGTATAAAAACAAAACATCCAAAACTGATTCTTTGACATATAATCATAATTGGAACCATGTCAAAAAGATATAATCAGTTTCATATTGCAATACCATATATCCCCTGGCCCTAAGTCGGACAACTTTAATTGACACTTCAACTTACACAAGGGATTCCAGGAAATTAAGGTCCCATTCACTCTGGCCAGTTACATCAAGAGATCTTGCAAATAGAAATAATTAACTAAAATCAGCCATGAATAGTGACAGGCAGACATTTTCTAAGCAGGGTACTTGCACTACCATAACCACTCCATTATTTACGAACAATTGGGTATGCATAGTTATAAACTATGTGTTCATCTTTTTTTAATTCACATTACAACACGCTTCTAAATATGAAAACAAGTGTACATCTTTGAATATTGTCGTAATATAACTGATTTTTCCTTCTTTATCTAACCAATGCTCAACAATTTAAAAAAAAACAATAACAAGAATCAAGCGCTAAATAGTTATACAAGAAGAGTTACACTTTGACTACGTAATTAAAAACCTTCGGAATGAATCAACCATAAAACATCAATAAATATTGAATGTTTTCAACAATTGTTGTTTAGAAAAGAACTGAAGGCTTATTGTGCCTGTAAACCCTTTCAGTAGTTAGGAAGTACATCACATATCATAAAGTTCAGTGAACGATCAATAACAGTGATAGAATCAAGCGTGAGTAACATGTTCCCAAACATTGCCATGAGTCCATGACATACAATCTTACAGCACTATTTGAAAAAACAGATAGTGGCACCATTATAATTGTCCAAACCATGTGAGGTGAAACTGGAATCTTAAAATTGAAAATGATTTGTTTCATGAAACAAAGTGAACCAAGTTTCTGAACCATGGGCTTGTTAATTTGTTACCATATCAGCATAACAATCTGCATTCATTTCTATAAAATATTCTGAGATTGTTACATATCTCCGAGTTATTGTTGTAGATTTGTGACCAAAATTGCAATAAAAAGAATGTGCTTTCACTTCATTTCAAATTTGATCTATGAACATTAAAAGTCGATCTAAAAACAATCCAACTTTACAAAACTTTTTATAAGAACCATTAACCGTTACAAAAACCATTCATCTTTAAATAACCGATATAGAAACCACCTAACTTCTGTGAACTGTTACACAAACATTTTAGGCATACGGCATACCAGCATTTTACAGGATCCCGGGTCAACATTACCCATAATAATCAAAATTTGGATAGTAAGAGAGTTTGACAACAATTTTGAGAAGTCCAATGACCATATTAGAAAGAAAGTGAAAGTACTTAAACAGAGAAAAAGAGGGTGCTTGAATAGTAGTATATCGAAGATTATGGTTACCTAAAGCTTGTGGTAGGTGCATTTGGATCAACGTATAGTTGAATGGCAGATAATGATGGTGCATAGTACTGAACAACGGAGTCTCGTTCATTCAATACTAGAGGAACTCCAACTCCATATGCACTCCACTCCTTAAACGATTCCCAAAGATCACCAAGTACAAAGTACGGGTGGCAGTCATCAGCATGATTCCCCCATCCCTTCATGCTAGTCTATACATCCCAAATTCACCATAAATCAAGCCCATATATCTTTCAATGTTTAACAAACTAAAATACACAAAAGCCCTCACTTTATGGTATTCTTTAGCAGATACAATGCAGGAGAAGTAGCAAACTAATGGAGTATCATGAAACTTAAGTACATTCTGATTCACTACTTATAGCAGTTAGTTCACCAGATATGACAAACCGTAATGCATATTAACGAATTCAAGTTCTTCTCCTAACATTTGATCCGCATACATATAATTAATTTTTTTGGGGAATCTCCGCATAAACATAACTAAAGACTAACAAATACTTACAATATTAATACACGCATCGAAATATAAAATAATCCCAACAAAGAGCATTGTTGCTCAACTCAACTTAACCGTTACATATCAACAAAAAAACACACACTATTTTTTCAATATTTTTATTTTTTTGCCCTAGTATTACATAACATTCTTTCAAAGAAAGAATTCCACATTTGATCTTCAATAGACTTTACACAGATTCACAAAAAAATATAAAAGAAAAAAAGCATGCACGCGCACACACACACATACTAATTCTAAAGCAAAAAATGCACATTTGATCAAATACCCATTTATAAAACATATGATCAAGAAAATGGGGTTTCTAAAACATGGGTTTTTACTTTATAACCATTTTATCAAATACCCAAAAAATATATATATATAGCTATACATATATAATATCAAGAAAATGGGGGTTTATAAAAGGAAATGGGTTTCATTATACCTTAGGGAAATGCTGGGCAGTAACAAGTGGAGTAGTATGTTTCATAAAGTGATCCAAATTACTAATCACATTAACTTGTTTCTTTTTTTCTTGATATTTTCTAGTGCCTTCTACTACTTGATTATTATTATTACTATTATTATAATAGTTATTATTATTATTATTATGCCTTCTCATCGCTGATGGGCTGTAAAGTCTGTCTTTCTTGACCCGATTCCGACCCGAACTAGTCATACCCAGAAAAGGGTTTTTCAAATGGCGATCACAGGAAGTGAGAATATATGTATAGAGATATGGGTGTGTATGTATATGTATATATGGGTATGTCTGTGAAGTGATTTTATGTATGTATATATGTATGTGTATAGAAGTTTGTTTGTTTGTATTGAAGTGATTGATGGTTTTCTTGACTTGAATTGAAGTGAAGATTTCTATGGTGAGATGAAATGGAAGTTTTTGTTTAGGGTTTTTGAATGAGAGAGATTTGGGGTGTTTTTGAGCAGGGTGAAGTTCTGTTCAAATAGTGTACAAAAATGCTCCTTTAACTATTTTCGGTATTAAATTTTTAAAATAATAGCACCGTGGTGCAACTTCACAACTACCCTTGTTAAGAGCCCAACAACAACAAAAACAACAACAATACTCAATCTCGATAAGAGTCGGGATTTAAAGAAGGTAAAATGTAGACAGTTTTATCTTTACTCAAAGATAGAGATGCTGCTTCCAGAAAGACCTTCGGCCTAGGGCAAATGGATATGAAAAAAAATACATCATTATGCAATCTTAGATACTACTTGTGTCATACATCGGGGATTCAATGTATACAATTAATAAACTTTAATAAACAAAATAAGAATTTTTTCTTAATAAATCTACATTATGGATTATTTCTCAAAAAAATACCATACGTATGTTTTCCCCTTAAATTTTTGGGAATTAACTATTTTTTTACACAATTTGCAATTTTTTTAAAACATTGCATCAATTTTACTTTTACTCTAAACTATATGTTTCTAAATATATCTATATCCGAGTTAAACTTTAAACTTTTTTTCAAAAGACATGAACCTCTACTAAGTATGTTAATCTCACATTAACTTAATAATTTGCAACTTTAATAAATGTTTATCTAGCTTATAGACATATACTTTGGATAATCAATATCTCTTAAACATAGAGTTTTAGGACATATTTTTTTTTTGCGGCTTGTCATTCAAATTGAAATTGAAATTGAAATCGAATGAATTGAAATTGAAAAATACATTATTTATATGCATATAAAATACTATTCAGTTCTTATTCTTATAAGTATCATAAGTTAAAAATATTTAATTGTCTCAAACCTAATAAACTGTGGGTAAAAATGCTTCATCATTATCGGTTCATTTTTCTTGACTATAGCCATGAGCTAAGCAAGGTTTGTTTATTATCACTACATTGTATTCATATATCTAAAAGCTTTTGAAATAAAGCTCGGATATTATATTCGAAAAGAAAGTCTCAATCCTAAAAGCTCTTAAAAATTTCTAAAAATAAAAGCGACTGAAACTCTGAAAGTAACATTTTCATAAAGCCAATTAAGTTATCTTCGGCTTCTGCCCATAGGATAAATCGATCATAAACCCATATTTATTTTCAAAAATACAATGTAAGTGTCTACTCAGTGGTTAAAATACAAAAAGTTAAGGAATTAAACCCATAAACTCAATATCTATCATAAGGCTGAGTTTTCAAAAAAATTTCAACAAAATAGGCCCATATTTATTAACTAGAATACCACGTAATGTGTGATGGTTGATGCTTTCTCAAAACTATTTAAATTCTGGTGTAATCAAATTTAAAAATAAATTTCATAAACATCAGTTAGTACATGTAACTTGGGATGATGATAGTAGGCGACTGGCTTTGCTAATTAATTTTTTTAAAAATTTTCTTGGTGAAATATTTAAAGATGAAAATAATTGACCAAAACTATTTTTATTTGTTAGGAAGAATATATCGCATTTTTTAAAAAATTAAAAAAAAATAAGGCCCTTCCTTCAATGATCTATAATATATAGAAGAGATTTTCCCTGTCTCTTTTCTAATTCCCCCTCTCCTACCTTTTACATTAGAAAAGTAATTAAATTTAAATAATTAAATATAAAAATAAAAGTTATTTTATAATAATAATTTCTTTATTTCATTATTTCTTTCAAACTTATATTTATTTTTAATCTTATTTACAAATCAAATACCGCTATCATTATGTTTTTGGGCCAAGTGGGCTTTAGATGAAAGAAAAAAAAAGAATTCAGGTGTCCAATGGGCTGCTTGCTTTCTCAATTTGACTCTCCGATTTCATATTTATCTATCAAAGATAAATCTATATTTAAATTTTAAAGAAGATGGTTGTACTAAGTACTAACCATATATATATTTTTACATTTGAATATAAAAGATTTTTAGGATATATATAATAATTCATTTTATCTTAAAAGTATTGTAAATATTCTATGTATTTGACACGAGACTAAATCTAATTAACCAATAAGATAGTTGATTTCATTGAATTTAATATTACTTTTGTCGTATTTAGTTTTATAAGTAAATTTATTAGTGAATTAAATAAAAATAATAGATTGGGTATATGTGTGTGTAGATTATATTTTAAAGATATGTATTTATTATTATTATTAGAAAAAAATGAATATGAGGTTGTCCCTCATCTAAGCTCCTAAGATGATATATTATATATCCTAAAAGATCCTTCTAATAATCCTCTTTTTTTTTTGAACGGCAAAAGAATATATATTGATATAAAGAGAGACTACTAGCAAGATGCTAGAGTCCAAAAGTACAATTCTAGAAATACAAACATTACACAATCTAGAACCAGCCC
>JAOEHQ010047844.1:0-10564 GCA_025447715.1 Asclepias incarnata | reverse complement strand
GGCTTTAGAGCTACCCTGTCTTGTGAGCGTTGAGGACTCTGCCATACGCGTCTGTTGAAATTCACTTGTCAAAAAAAGTTGTGAGAAGACATGTGATTGTGACGTTTGCAATACACAAAATAAAACAGGAGAGAAAGGCTAAATTTAAAAACAATCTACATATACGAAATTAACTTTTTTGTGTTCGCTACTTAATTCACGTCTTTTTGTTGATTGGACCACCTCGCGTGTCATATGTATATATGTAAGAATTTGTTCGTAAATTGCTTGTGACCTTTAGCGTTTTTTTGGTAAACCATTTATATGAGAAAACTGATTAGTTTTGGTTTTATAGGAAATAAAATAAAATGCAATTTAAAAAAAAGAAGGTTGAACTATGTATTTAGAAAATACCCTATCGCAAAGCAAATTAAAGGCAATCCTTGATACCACCTTGATAAGCGAAACTCGCCCACCCTGACTAGTATTAGCTCTCTTTTAGTTTTGCCTTTTTTTTAACTGTCAAACTATAGGAAGGAAGGATGTATTCAGTGTATAGTTGAGATATGTGCAGAAATGTATGGATATATTATTTTATCTTTGTAACTTGTGTTTTTTGGTGTCTTCAAAACCTTAACCGGTTAACCATATTGCAGAAATGAGTTTAGTGTATAGAAAGATGTTAGCAGAAGGGACGACTTATATGAACGAAACTACAAATAAAGATTTCTACGCAATAGCCATCATTATTGCAGCATGCTTTGTCCTAATAGCTTTGATTCTATCGTCTGTCACGATTGTTCAACATCTCAAATTCTATACCAATCCCGAGGTTAGTTTATTTAGTAGCACCTCTTTTGTCATATCAAAATACTTAGTCATTGATTATTAGTCCACAGCTGTCGTTAAATCATGAGTTTGGTAAAGCTTGCACTTTGTTTTTAGAACGAGGGCCTCAAAGCTACAACCTTTTTGTCTATAACTATGTGTTCTCGCAGGAGCAAAAATGGATTGTGGCAGTTCTTTTTATGGTACCTGTCTATGCCAGTGAGTCGGTATGTAACTAACATTTGTTGAATGTGCTGTATATGCTTCTTATTAAGTGACCTTATTTTGCCCACATACTTGGGTAAAGGTATGACTGTATACATCCCACCTCCCCCATACTCCACCTTTGACGGGATTGGGTATTGTTGTTGTTTGCCCACATACCACTATTTCTTGTATGATAAAGTGATAAACTATACTCGGTATTAAGTAGCAAAAATTTCCGGTCAAAAACAAAAGAGAATACTTATCATGGTTGTTGTCAATCAGCTTCTTTCCTTGTGGAATCCGAAGTTCTATCTCGCTTGTGACATCTTAAGAAGTTGCTATGAAGCATTTGCTCTTTACTCCTTTGGAAGTTACTTGATTGCCTGTCTTGGTAAGTTAGCATCCCGGTCCTTGCATATGTATGGTATTCCTGTTGGGTTATGCATGTTAGCTAAGCCCATTTAGTTGTCGGAATTTTATCTTCTTAGGTGGCGAAAGAAAAGTTGTTGAATTACTAGAAAGCGAGAAAGAAAAACTGCTGAAGAAGCCATTGTTAGATGGGAAGGATGTGAGATCAGATTTGAATAGAACATCATTATGCAAGTTCTTTAGACAACCACTTGTCCTTGGGGAAGGATTGTTACAAATAGAGAAATTTGGACTAGTTCAATATGTAAGTTACAAAATCATTGGTTGTAGGTTAATTAATACATATATGTGTACCAATACGATCGTATGTGTCATTCAGATGATTTTGAAGACCTTTTGCTCATTTTTGGAAATGGTATTGGCGCTTTGTGGTGTATATGGTGATGGTGAGTTCAAGTGGTACTACGGGTATGTATTTGGAAAATTTCCACATCTAGAATGCCATTTAGTTTCTGCCAAACTTCCGTAAACAAAATATGGATGATCATAGATGCGGTATTGGGTCGAGTGCAGGTACCCCTATATCACAGTGGTAATAAATTTCAGTCAAATGTGGGCACTATACTGCCTCGTGAAGTTCTACTATGTGACTCACGAAAGACTTCAACCAATAAGACCACTTGCAAAATTTATCAGTTTTAAAGCCATTGTGTTTGCAACTTGGTGGCAAGGAGTTGGCATTGCATTGTTATGTTACTTTGAAGTTCTGCCTAACCAGGGAAGATTACAGACCGAATTGCAAGACTTTCTAATCTGTATTGAGGTGAGGTTTCCTTCTTTAAACTTTTGGCAATACTGTCTACAGAAACTCTTAAAATATTAACTTCCAAGAGTGTCGTCTTTTCATATGTGTGTTCTCAACAGATGGCCATTGCAGCTGTTGCCCATGTTTTTGTGTTCTCAGCAAAACCCTATCATTTTTTGCCCGTATCAGAGTATGGGAAAGTATCTACCCATACAATAAAAGAAGTTGTGAAAGTAGACGAAGGAGATGAACCGACTGTGATTGAAAAGATGGAAACAAAGGTTAAGGCTCCTGGAACAAGTGTCACAGAAAGTGTCCAGGAGATAGTCGTTGAAGGTGGTCAACATGTAAGCCCCTTCTTTGTGTGATAGTCCAACTGTTTCAAAATGGACCATTTTACCAAAAGAGTTTGCATTTACTTGTATCATTAGGTTGTTGATGATGTTAAACTTACTTTAAATCAAGCAATTGAACCTGTTGGGAAAGGCATGACAAAGATTCAGGAGACAATCCACCATCTATCGGTTGGTGATGTTGATAATAAATCAGAAGTTGAAGTTGATGAATATGAACAAGATGTTACAAGAATCGATCCTGATGGTTCTATCTATGATGATAATGAAAAACTCCAAGTAAGAATCGAGAAAGACAAACAAGTTACAAAAGACGAAACTTGTTTGACCAGAGAAAGTTCAGAAGTAACAATTGAGGAATATAAAGAAGGATAAAAACAGTTTTTGGCAAGTTAGATTGTACATATTATTTTGATTACGAGTAATAGCATCCAATGAAATTAGTCATTGTAACCGTACAAATAAAACTTGGCACCGAGTTCTTTTTATAAGCCAACTGATTCCTTGATTCCTTGGTACACAGTTTTCACTCTTGCAATGCCGGGGGCTATCAATTCCTTCTTACATAGTTACATGTTAGTCTTGCATTCCTTTTTACAATGTCGTCTTTGTATCTGTTTTCTCTCGAAGCACACCATAATTTAGCTTTAAACTCGGATCGTTTTGTGAGTATAATCGCACTGATCTTTGCAGCTTTAGTCGCAACATTCACAGCAACCGACATAAGTCAAGGCACCACATAATTGGGTCAATATGCCCGAACATTGGTTGTTGATTCGTGAACAAGCTTGAATGCAACACATACAACAGCACTTGCTACATGCGTCTGCACAACAGTTACCAGCCACTCTAACAAGAATTTCTGTTTGGGTGGGTGCCCTTGGTCCAAAACCTGGAGGAATGTTTTCATCGGTTGCAACCACACTGCCAAACCCTAGCCCGATGTGGTGCAACACTTTAATCATTTCTGTTTTGGTACCTGCTTCTGCAGCATCAGCATCCTTTTTTCCCTGCATCATATGTAATGTGTGTTGGTAACAAATGAAGAACCTGACGAATTTCTCACTAGAGCCTACCTGTTTTCTTCGAGATTTGGAAGGTCTATCTTGTGGTTCTGTTTTGAATAAGATCATATGTGTATACTCAGACACGATGCCGGTTTCTAGGCTGATTTTTGCTACCTGCCCATAAAACAGTTTAGTTCAGATTATATGTTCGTTTTTGAGATATGTTACATTCCAGATTAATCAATAACATATAATACGGACCATAATCGCATTCTTAGCTCAACTGAACTTGATAAGTTTGAAGTTACTGACCTTCTCCTCAAGCTCTTTATCTTGTGAAAGCCATGCCTGGGTGGTGTATGATTCAATCTCTTTCCTTGTCAGGACCTGCGGATAAAGTTCTACGTTTATTAGAAACGCAGTTACAATTTCTTTTTATCATATAAATCTATCAAACACACACCATATTGGATGTTTGGTCACATTTTTATAAATATACTATTGGCTTGCTGATTGGAAATGTAACTAACTTTCCCCAAAATCCTATTATATGTAGCCACAAAAATAAACTTCTATTGTATGTAATTAAGTTTCTATAACATCTTTTATATGTAGAAGATGAACTAAGCAGCAGGTAACCGGTTGAATCTTTAATTTTTTTAAGAACATTTATGCCATGGCTGCCACATCATCTGCCATGTCAACTGCCAACTCAAACTCAAACTCAATACACGTCATCATCTTCTCCACCAAGATCGTCTTTTCCGGCAACACCGTATTTTCCGGCAACATTGAACATGTGGACAATAAATGTTAATGTATAAAATAATTTGATTTTGTTTAAGATTTAATAAGAATAAAGAACCAACTCATATGCCACCTCTACAAAAGGATCAAAAATAAAATCCAACTAGGAAAAAAGTTGTGCCACGTCACACCCTTTTCGGTTTCAGGTAAAACGCTACACACAAAAGGTGGAAAAAGAACTTAGTTACATACAATATAAGTTTTTTTTGTGGTTACATACAACAGAATTTTGGGGGAAGTTAGTTAATTACATTTCCAATCAATAAGCCCAATATACGTACTATTTGTGATTTGTTTAAAATTTTCTATGTTCTTGAGCATAAGTTTACCTTTTCAAGAGGTATGTCATTTGCCTGTCGTACATGTATGTCGATAGTAAAGTTACTCATATCCGGAAGGATGCCCTTAGCTTTCAGTCTTTCAGGGAAATCACCGCTGTATCGCCCAGATATCATCAATGGCCTTTCAGAACTGAGATCCGGAATGGTTGGAGGGTAAATCTGTTAGAGATTGAAAGAGATACAATTGATATTTGAGAGAATCAAGTGAAGTATGAACTTTATAGAAATGCTAGAGGTCTACACAAACATACTTCCAGATCATCAAGATCATCTAGGCCATCAATTACACAGTTGGCCAACATGATGGAAGAGGCTTTAGAAAACCACGCCTGCATTCGATCTTCAATTGTTTCTGATCAAACAGATCAAACAAAAACCATCAGTGACTGCTTGTGTCACCTGGTTAATTTTTAAATTTTGAGTGAAAGTATTATCCAACTGGTAGTGACATATAGCAGCTTAAGACGGGTTCTCGTCGCATATTTCAAATATTGACCACGTAAGCACCAGACTTTGTAGAAGCAAATGTACATCCTTCTAATATTTTTTTACATAACAAATATGACTTACCTGCTTCATAAGAAGCATCATAATGACCCTTGCCAATCATTGCAAGCATTTTCAAGAAGTAATGATTACAGAATGAACCTGCAAAGGAATGAGAAGGCGTTCACACTTCAAAATTTGGAGTGAAATCCTTATTACTCCTTGTTACTTTCATAAATATATATAGCCACACTCGAGTAGCAGGATAACAAGCATACTAATATTGCTTCCCTGAAGCAGAAAGGATAACAACTAATGTGTAGCAATATATCTTTACTAAGTACCAGAAACATTACCTATACCAAACGTGTTAATACGTGGACACAGTTCTGATCCTTTCTTTTGTAGTTGCCTCTGCATAACGTCACAGATTTGCCTCTCATTTTCAACAGCCCCGTCAGTAATAAAGAAAACCATCGGAATGGATTTACTGGTTCCAGAGAACATCTCTAGGGCCTGAAGGCATAAAGTTACAAAGGATAAAGCCAATGCATTATAACAAATATCAACTGTCTGATGTAAAGCATCTTGAACATTGAACAGATACAATTCAGTAAAAAAGCCATATAATCAATAACCTGATCTAGAGCAATCGATATGTTTGTACCACCGCCTGCTACAAAATTCATGTCAATCCATTCGTTTGCATTTGTGGTGGATTCTTTAGTTGCCAACACTCTAAGGTTGATGAATATAAATGAGTCTGCTCATTAAATGCAATCCCATAATTGACTACCAAATGTTTGCACCTTCATTCCATCTTCTGATAACCACAAAAAATTTTCATTCCATTATTGAGCAACTCAAAGTTAGCATATATTATATACACATTATAGATCATTAGTGATTACAGAAACATATATATTTCTAAAACATATATATTTCTAACATTATACCTCTGCAATCACTTTATGTACCATTTTAGTACGACTTTTATTTAATAGATAATAAAAAAACCCTATAGCAACATGATATTAACATATGAAGTATGAGTCAACATCTTGTATTATTTGTAAGTTCTGCCCTATTATACAACATTTATTCAAAAGTCTAGATGCTTGCCAATTAAGAAGATTAAATGTATAAACCATTAAACATTCTAACAATACTTTCCTGCAGTATTGCTAAAAGTATAACTAAATTTGATTTAACAAATTTAAGAAAACACATACAATTTGATTTATACAAAGAGTCGTTAAATAAACCAAAATTAAAACATCAGGAGATTAAACATCCCGTTAACCAGGTATTTAAGGATATATAAGCGCATGCATCAAAACAGAATTTATGGATCTCAATTTTCCACGATGTCACGTGAGCCCCGTACAGATATACCTGGAAGAATAGTTACGTTAAAGAACATTAATAAGGATGTAAAATCTTCATATATGATGAAAATAAAACGACATTCATGGAACGCAGATGCACTCAGCAGGCACGTTCATACATGTAACACCAACCAATATGCATTCACATAAATCTCTTGCTTTTTATAGAGATGGCAATTTTAACCCCTCCCCTGTATGCACAAAACTATATTAGTTCATTAGCAATACAATTTTATGAATTGAATGACTTGGGAGGTTTTATGAATTAAAAGCAGACTTGGGTGACTCTCCATGTTTTCATCCATTCCCTTCTTTGATACTTCGCTTGAGTTTTACCCGTTTGACCCATTAAATATAGAACATTGCCTGAATAAACCCATTCACAAGTGAATGGTCCAATTGTCGCCTATAAATGTCCCAAATGGAAGATCTAAAATCTAACTTGATTCCTCAAAAAAGCAGAAAACATACCTCTGCCTCCGGCTCTATAGGTTCTTTCAAACCTTCTTCAATTGCAGCTGTAATCTCACTTGGGGTTATCTGAAATCAATTTCCCCTACTCCATTAATATGTACTTTTTTGGGAACACATGCAACAATGGCTGCAGGAACAGGTGCAGATGCTTTTCCAAAATCTGATATGTACTCCAACACTTGTGCACCAATGAAATTTACCTGCAAACAAATATGTTAAAAGATCCATTTGACAGTCATCAAAGAAACATAATATTGATACGTATCCTACATATATTTTCTGATGCAACTAAAGGTATGATACTTTAGAGTCTTTGTTTGAATGAGGTTTTAGACCGAAGTCGTCATTTAAAAATAGTGGAAGGCATGTAGGAGTACAATTATAAATGAGCTTACTTCTTCAAGAGTGATTGTTCCAGCAACACCAATCAAACTTTCATGACTTTGTTTATGATCATAACCATATGACCAAGCGCATCACTCTCCATAACGAAATCCAGATTGTCCATTGATGAAATATTATCACTCATAACAGCTAACTGTTCCCTGTCCTTTAGTAGCGCATCAAGATAATGCGCCAATTCTCCTTTTGTAACACCAAACTCCTTAAGCCTTCGAACCTGAATCAGATCCTCTAAGAAAGCCCAATTCCACTTTTTATGTACTCAAAAAGTGAAATCCTTAAGAAAGCCACCAAATCGGTAATGATTAAAAAAATGTCTCCTGTTCCCAATTAGCTGATCATATTGGATGTGAACAGGAGACAGAAACAATACCTTCAATCATATTTCTTCCTTCATTGACATCTCCTAATTGGGATGACTCCAACAAAGCTCCACCCCGTTTTGTCAAATTCTGTCATCACCAAACATATAGTCACTAATACTTGTAACATGCTAATTCTATTCTAATTCTTATTAAAAGCAACTAAAATACTAATTAATAGATAACAATGACTCGCCTAGTTAGCTTTCTTTTATTCAAGTTTTTTATCAAACACCTGGCATGCACAAAAAACACATATAAACAAAGTGGTGTATAAATTCAAACTTTAATAAGCATCAAAAGTTCAAGAAAAAGATTACCTCAACCAACAACTTAACCATCTGATATAGGCCTCTTTAGCATCAAAACCTAATTGTCATGGTCAAATTTTTTCCTTTTTAATGGAAACCCTATTAATATTGGGAAAAAAAACCCAACAATAGTAGTATTAATATTAATAAGTATAGAATTATTAGAATATGTGGATATATCACCTCTGCTGATGCTCAACACCAATCTTAATGTTGATGGCATATACCCGGCTGATGCTGAAGCTTTTCATGAGAAAATATGGGGTCTTCAAGAAGAGCTTTGTTAATGGGCAGCTTTAGGAGTCCTTCCTTATCCGAAGGACTCCTAAAGCTGTCTATTAACAAGGCTCTTCTTGAGGACCCAGAAGTTCTCTGTTCCAAACATCATAATAAACAAAATATTTAGAAAACATTAAAGATAAAAAGCAAGAACATAGAAACTAAATCTCTTTGTTGCTTTTCCTTATCTTTTGCTCGTTGGTGATCAAGTTCTTCAATTTTCTTTTCTCTTTCTCGAACATGTTCTCGTTCCTGCTTTGGAGATTCAAAAGTGCAGAGAAAGAAAAGAAAATGAAGGCATGGATTCATGGAGGAAGGATTTAAGAGAGTATTCTCTCTCTTTTCTGGTACAGACACAGACTTTATTTTGTATTACCTAAACAAATTTATATACTATTATAAATTTATACATATACATATAAAATACACACATTGAATACACCTTAAAAAACATACATTTTACATCATCAAAATGTCACCAAAGCCTATGTGGCTATCATAATCGGCCGACAACTCAGATTTGTGACATAATCGGAGGACTCTCCTCTACTAGGATAAGGGAGATTAGTTCTACATTAAGGGAAATAAAAACAGATGATGTTTTTTCTATTTAATTTATTTGGAAAAACCAAATCTTTTTTACTCAAATATATACGGGCTAATAGAGGTATCTCGTAACCATTTTCGAACATTGTCTTGGCCACCTTTAAAATTGAGATTCATGTAAAGAGATCTTAAATGATAAGTTGATAATCATTAGACCATCTTGGAAGTGGTTTTTTTAGATTAAGGGAAATGATAAACATATATGTCAAGACTATGTTTATCAGCTTATCACGTTTATAAAAGGTTAATCAAAATCAATAAATTTATGCGGTGTCATGTTTAATTTTCGAATCATTTATACATGTTTAATTTTCAAATCATTTGCTGAATGTATACACTAAAGTTTTCAAAAATTAGAATAAATTGTTATATTAAACATATTTTGATTATATTTACTTGAGCAAGCTTAAGTTGTTGACAACAGAGATTAACAACTTCTTCAGCCATCCTCATCCTAGCAACTTCACCAGCGGCATCATACAGTAGGTCCTACGATAGTTCACACCAGTTTACAAGTGATGTTGTGGTAGGTGGGGACAAACAACTCGGACTTCCCTTGCATGAACCTGGTTTGAACCCACACAATGTTGCTACTTCATTTTATAGGCTACATATAACAGATCCGGTTCACAATCCTGTGTTTATAACTGATCCAAGATTATCAGAGAAAGTGTTTGGCAATATGGAAAAAGGTGTCAAATCTAAGCCACCCAAATAAACCTACCCGATCTTATTCCTCTACTCTAATCCTAGTTCTCCAAGTACTCCTATCATAAGTCATGTCCGCTGACAAACCAAGCTCCTTTAGGTCATTCGCTAGTCTATCCTCCCACCTCATTTTAGGCCTACCCTTTCTCCTCACACCGTCTACCTGAATCGGTTCCGCTCTCCTCAGCGGTGCTGTTTGGTCTATTCTCTTCACATGGCCGAACCATCTCAAGCGTCCTTCCCTGAGCTTGTTAATGGTGGTCCCTACTTCGAGTTCTGCTCTAAAAACCCTGTCTAACAGGGTCTTTCGGCACGTTCATCTTAGCATCCTCATTTCAGCCACTTCCACCCGAGAAGCCCGAGCTTTCGTCATCGGCCAACATTCCGACCCGTATAGCATAGCTAGTCTGATAGCCACTCTGTAGAACTTACCTTTCAGCTTTAGCGGGATCTTCTTGTCACAAGTGTCTCCTGTAGCCGCTCTCCACTTCATCCAACCAACTTGTATCCTATGTGCCACGTCTTCATCTATCCCCCAAATTTGTGTAGCACTGACCCCAGGTATCTAAAAGACTCATTCGGAAGCAATACCCGCTCCCCAATGTGAATATCTTCTCCCTCATCTTGCCTGAACTCTTCCTTGTTGAAGTCACATCGTAGGTATTCGGTCTTCTCTCGGCTCACGCTCAACCCATTGTCTTTAAGGGCTCTTCTCCATTTCTCTAATATGAGGTTTAGATCTTCTGTCGATTTCGAAATAAGCGCGATGTCATCGGCAAAAATCAAGCACCACGGTAATTCCTCCTGTAGGCCACTCGACAACTCGTCCAAGATCAAAGTAAAAAGATATGG
>JAOEHQ010047843.1:0-10564 GCA_025447715.1 Asclepias incarnata | reverse complement strand
CCATGAGTAGTCCGCATTCTGCTTAGGGTCAATCACTCCCAACGGTGCTACTCTGCTACTTAGATTGAACCTCACCATGGACGGTATACGTTGCCCCCGAATGAGCTGCTTAGCACACTTGATCTAAATAGACCAAGTGCGGGTTAAGCTTAACGCTTGCTACTTCAAAAACTGCTTAATGCTCGAGACTTTGCAACATCATATTTCTACTTAATTCTGCTTATCAACATTAGGGCCCTTAACGTGCACGTGACATGGCAACTTAAATCATGTCTAGTGTACTACGTGTACAAATCCACATAAATCAATCACAACACAAACAGAAGCTACATAAAGCACCAACATAGCAATTAAATTCATAACTACGTAAAAATACATAAACAATACCCCATTAGCCTCCCACATACATCCCATACCCCGCATATGCATGAGATAATTTAAACATCATAAAATGGGGATTAATTATCAAATCTAAGTTTTGTTGTGTCCCTCGTATGTCAAAAGTAAGTTATCTTACCTCGAAGAGAATAATAATGCAACTTAACTCGTTACTTCTTCAATGTCCGAATACCTAAAAAATTAATTAAAATAAGGACACTATTATCAATAGATATATTACTACATTATAAATAAAGTTCTCTAATAACATAATTTATGTATTAGCCTACTTGTTAACTATACCTATAATGCTTTATACCAAACTAATAGCTAATGATATTATATATGTGATAACTAATTTCATGTATCCCTTGGTCTACTTCATGGGTATCACGTAAATAATTATCCACTTAAAATGTAACATTCATTGCTAATTAACTCAATGATTATTGTGATACAAATAATTAAATATGACATGAGTTACAATCTCATTCATTCCATGCTCAACGTGACTACAAAGAAAATACATAGAATTCTACTCATATAATGCAACTGACCCACTTTTATATAATTTTGAAACCCATTATGTCATAACAAAGTATACATCACGTTTTAATGCATAATAAAATGATTAACTATTTTATTAAATGAGTTACAAGGGTCATCAACTTCGTCTTCCAATCACGTACTGTTAAAATTGTTAACCACCATCATGAAACATCCAAATCTTTATTCTTTGCCATTAGTATTTATTAAAATCTTTAACATGATCCTACACAATAAGGCCCATTTTTCTCCATGAAACTCAATAAAAGTCCATTGATGACAAACTCTTTTAATTATTAGGATTAGGATTAACAACTTACGCATAGCTTAACTTATATATCTTAGAATCTATTTCTAACAAATCCTTATTGTTAAAAGAGGGTAATAAACGTATTAATGTAAGAAAAGATATTATATTGATTTTGCACTACATATCTATGAGATATATGATTGACACAGAATTAAGCAAGTAACTTCTATTACATCGAAATGCCTATGGCACTACATAACTCATTCTCGCATAAATCTCGTTCGTGACACAAGATAATGATTTACTAGGACAAGTGTACAAATCGATAAAGCGAAACATATATACTAAGGCATGCGGGACTCAATCAATCGAACCCTATGTATCAAACGATTCTAACGAACGTACGAAATCAGCAAGAACTGATCGTTACCTTAGTGTGTTATGAAAAACCAAATGTCTTGACAAAACGCAAGTGCGAACCACCACTTTGCCGCCTCTTCTCTTGCACGGTTCTTCTTAGGTTACGTGTAGGGTTTTAAACATCGTTTCTAATTTGATTAGCTACGAAAAGAAGAGGTATTTATTTACTATTTGGGCTGGGAGACTACATGGCCACGAGGGTATTAATTTACCATTTGGGCCGAGCAAGCTAACTAATTAATTATTAGATTGCCTTGCATTTTTCATTATTTATTTGCTACTATAATACATCTTTAAGATATATTTGATTGCTAAGTGATTGGGGATTGGAATGAATATTGAGTACAGACAAATTTTTATCCTATCTGTCTCCTATCACTTAGTTGTTATACCACTTACACAATTTACTAATTAAATTATTAAAATAGCTATTATTTCGTAAACTATGATCTTATAATTTTTAACCACCATAAAATACTAAAAGTATAATGAGTCACTATTAACTACGCACAAAGAACACAAAGAGTCAATGATAACTAGCAATTAACTAACGCCACTGCTAATTAAAATCAAAATATTTAGGATGTTACAATTATCAATGTTAAGAATTCAACCACACTACACTTTATAAACTAAATGCACTTAATCATAAATAACCATACATCACTTAATGACATTCATAAATTAAGGTTTCAAAAAACTTTCTATCACTAAATCTTTATATTATATATAGATTGTTATTGTTTTTCAACATTTTCTTTGTTAACCATTTTCTAAATTTACATTTCAAAAATTGTTTGACCTCAATTTATTTTCTTCACAATATCTTATATAATATTTAAAAATGAGATTTTTGGCATTTCTAGGGTACTGCTAAATTTTGTCTGCTTAGCTTCCGACACAAAAAATTTCTTCACATTAAGCTACACAGATAGTTTCCATAAATAAGTCAACTCAATGATTACGATTACTAATTACCGCTAAGAAAGTTAGTCACACTGCATCCAAATCACAAATTGTTAACGATTCTGAATAGCGGGTGTTATATCTTTTAATTTCCACGAGTTAGCTCTTCTTTGCCCCACTATGGTCACACCGGAATTCAAGCGCATTGAGCGCTACATATGGGGGCTTCCATCCCAAATTCAAGGCATGGTCACATCATCTTAACCAACCACCATTGAGAGTGTTGTTCGCATGGCACACAGCTTGGCTGACCAAGCTAAAAGAAGAAGCTCTGGTGAAGGAAATTTTGGTGTTCAAAAGGGGTTGGAAAACAAAAGGAAATGGGAAGACAATTCAGGGAGAAGTCAGGGGTATCAGCAGGGCAAGAGGCCTGAGACGGTCAAACCTCTACTAACATCTTGTGCCGCCAAGAAGAACAATGGCAACGGCAAACCATATTGCCCCCAATGCACCGGCCATGACTTTGGTATGTGCATGGTTCCTTGTACCAACTATGGGAAAATAGGTCACTTGAACAAGGATTGTAGGATCCCCACCCCTACTGGCAACAACGAACCTCGAAGGGTATGTTTTGAGTGTGGATCTGACCATCACATGAAAAGGGATTGTCCAAGATTGAGATACCATAACAACAACAACCACCTCAACAACACTAATGGAAACAACAACAATCGCTTCAACAATAATGGGAACAACAACCGCCCCAACCCCAACCATAATAACGACAACAACGTTCGTAACACGAACAACTTCAACAACAACCCCCGCAACAACAACAATATCCCCAACAACAGCAATAATAACAACTACAACAACAACAATCATAACAACAACAACAATCGAAACAACAACAACAACAACGGCAACAACAACAATGATCGTGGGAGGGTATTTGTGAACGTCGGTGAAGCCCGTCAAGACCCCAACATCGTTACCGGTACGTTTCACTTAAACACCCTCGTTGTTTTTGTTTTATTTGACACCGGTGCCGACTGAAGTTACGTGTCAAAAGACATTTGCCCTCTACTTTCTACCCCTACCCCTCTGGAAGCTAGCTACTCTATTGAAACAGCAAATGGCAAGATACTAAAAGCCGATAGCATAATTCATGGTTACACCATGAGTTTCACAAATAAACCATTTCCCATAGACCTAATTCCCATAGAAATCGGAAGTTTCTACGTCATCATAGGTATGGATTGGTTATCCAAGAATAGAGCGGAAATAGTATGTCACGAGAAGATCCTTCGAATTCCACTCGTTGATGGGGAAGTGCTTATTATCCAAGGAGATAAAAGGGGAGTGAAAGTTAACATCATATCCTACATGAAAACCCAAAAGTACCTAAGGAAAGGATACCTAGCCTTATTAGCCCATGTAGAGAAAGGTGGAAGATGTACCCGTTTTACGGGACTACCCTGAGGTCTTTCCCGAGGAATTACCCGGACTTCCACCAAACAGACAAGTGGAGTTTCAAGTGGAGTTTCAAGTAGAGTTAGTCCCTGGTGCTGCACCCGTAGCAAAAGCCCCATATCGACTAGCACCGGCTGAGATGAAAGAACTTGCAAATCAATTACAAGAACTTTTAGAAAAGGGTTTTATCTGTTCAAGTTCGTCCCCTTGGGGAGCACCCGTTTTATTCATCAAGAAAAAGGATGGGTCCCCACGAATGTGCATCGATTATCGAGAATTAAACAAGCTAACCGTTAAGAACCGATACCCACTTCCTAGGATCGATGACTTGTTTGATCAACTACAAGGCTCGAGTTACTATTCGAAGATCGATCTGCGATCTGGTTACCACCAGTTGAGGGTTAGAGAAGAAGATTTCCCCAAAATGGCATTTAGAACTCGTTATGGTCACTATGAATTCCAAGTGATGCCATTCAGTTTAACCAATGCCCCTGCGGTCTTCATGGATCTCATGAACTGTGTGTGCAAGCCCTACTTGGATAAGTTTGTGATTGTATTAATCGACGATATCCTTATCTACTCAAAAACCGAGGAGGAGCATGAGTCACACTTGAAGACTATTTTAGAAGTGCTTAGAAAGGAAGAGTTGGATGCAAAACTTTCAAAATGCGAATTCTAGATTCGCACTGTACAATTCCTAGGCCATGTTATAGATAGTAGGGAAATTCATGTAGACCCTGCTAAAATTGAGGCTATCAAGAATTAGGAAGCACCAAGAACGCCTACCGAAGTCTGAAAATTTTTGGCTCTCGCGGGTTATTATAGGAGGTTTATCAAAAAATTTCTAAGATAGCTCAACCACTAACGGCACTGACCCAAAAGGACAAGAAGTTTACGTAGGGTGAGAAACAATAGGAGGCTTTTCAGGTATTAAAAGATAAGCTATGTAGCGCTCCAATTTTAGCATTGCCCGAAGGAACCGACGATTTCGTGGTTTATTGTGATGCCTCGCACCAAGGTTTGGGATGTGTGTTGAAGCAAAAAGAGAAGGTAATAGCCTATGCATCTCGACAGTTGAAGGTGCATGAGAAGAATTATACCACCCATGATCTAGAGCTAGGAGCAGTCGTGTTTGCACTCAAAATCTGGAGGCACTATTTATATGGCACCAAGTGCACGGTTTTCACCGATCGCCTCCAACACGTCTTTGATAAAAAAAAAATCTGAACATGAGGTAGCGACGCTGGGTAGAACTGCTTAGTGACTATGATTTCAAGATTCGTTATCACCCTGGTAAAGCTAATGTAGTAACATATACCTTAAGCCGCAAGGAGCCAGCGAAATCGCTACGGGTTAGAGCGCTGGGTATAACCATTCATACTAACCTCACCACCCAAATTCGTGAAGCGAAACTTGAGGCTTTGAAGGAGCAAAACCTCAAGGATGAAGCCTTGGGGGGGATGGAGAAGCAGTTTGAAGAGAGAGACGATGGAGCCAAATACTTTGCAAATCGAATTTGGTTACCAAAATATGGAGACATAAGGAAAGTAGTGATGGATCAGGCCCACAAGACAATGTATTCAATACACCCTGGGCCTGATAAAATGTATCATGGATTGAAGGAGTTATATTGGGGGCCTAATATGAAGGCAGACGTAGCAACCTACGTCAGCAAGTGTTTGACATGCTCGAAGGTAAAAGCAGATGTATCAAAAGCCGTCAGGGTTATTGCAACAACCGGAGATTCCAGTGGAAATGGGAATGCATAGCTATGGATTTCATTACCAAGCTACCAAGAACTCAAAGTGGGTGTGATATGATATGGGTAATTGTAGATCGACTCACCAAGTCATCACATTTTCTAGCTATCAAAAAGAACGACAACATGGAGAAGTTTGTCAAGCTTTACCTAAAAGAAGTGGTAGCAAGACATTGGGGGCACATTTCGATTATATCGGATAGGGATAGCTGTTTCACCTCAAGGTTCTGGCAGTCATTACAAAAAGCATTGGGCACACGACTAGATATGAGTACCGCCTACCACCCCCAAATCGATGGTCAGAGTGAAAGGACCATACAAACATTAGAAGACATGCTACGAGATTGTGTGATAGACTTTGGGAGTGATTGGGAGAAACATTTACCTCTATGCGAATTCTCGTACAACAATAGCTACCACACTAGTATCAAGGCAGCTCCATTTGAGGCGCTATATGGAAGGACGTGTCGCTCACCAATCTGCTGGGTAGAGGTAGGAGATAGTCAACTCACCGGCCCTGAAATCATCCATGAAACCAACGAGAAGATTGTATAAATTCAAGACCGGCTCACGGCTGCCCGTGACCGCCAAAAGAGTTAAGCGGACATGAGACGTAAACCCTTGGAGTTCCAAGTAGGGGACAAGGTAATGCTGAAAGTGTCTCCCTGGAAAGGAGTGATATGATTTGGAAAGCGTGGGAAGTTAAATCCAAGATACATTGGACCATTCGAGATACTAGAGAGAGTAGGTCCCGTAGCCTATAGACTCAAACTACTCCAAGAACTTAGTAGTGTCCACGATGTGTTCTATGTCTCAAATCTGAAGAAGTATCTATCTGATGAAACGCTGATTATACCTCTTGAAGAACTCCAACTTGATGATAAGATGCATTTTGTCGAGGAGCCCGTGGAGATCATGGACCGAGAAGTCAAGCGATTAAAACAAAGTCGTATCCCAATCGTTAAGGTACGATGGAACTCCAGGAGAGGCTCGGAATTCACATGGGAGCGAGAGGACCAAATGAAAAAGAAATACCCTCACTTATTCGCAAACGTTCCGTTAACTAGTGGCACAAGCTAAATTTCGGGATGAAATTTCTAATAACCCGGGGTGGATGTGACACCCGACAAAATCAATGTCCGTTTAACTTAGTAATGCACTTAGTAATGTTCTATAACATAAAATATTGGGTTCAAAAAGGATAAGTGTTTATAAAAATCCGTTACGTGACTATTTGATATCAAAGTTGCGGAGTAACTATTTAAGAGTCATACAAATAGATTCGTATACTATTCATCGACCAACTTTGCATGGCAAATACTAGGATTTAATTTAATAAAATAAGAAAAGAATTATGATTATAATAATAATCATAGGTTAAACAATAATAAAACTTATAATAAAATAATACACCTTTATACTTACAACTAATTAATAATACAAATAATAACCTAACTAATTAAACTAATAATATAAAAATATACTTTTGGTCCCTCCTAAATGCCCCATGGCCGGCCCCCACCCCCATGGATTAATTTAAACCTAATTATATATAATAAACTATTAACCCTAAACGTAAACCTAATCATTATTTACTAAAAATCTCACACACTCTTCCTCCCCCTCCCTCTTCTAATCACGGCAACACCACCCACCATAGTGGCAGCCGAATTCTACCATCAAAACACCTATCTTTTGATCTTTAATCATAATCTAACTACAATCTAATAATAATCTAAGATCATGGGAGGCTTAATGATTGTTTTGGTTAATTAAAAACTAAGAAAAACCCTATTTTTCTTTCTTATTTTTGGAACTAATCACAACAATAATAATAAACATGCAAAGCTCATCAATCTTAGTTTGAAAGCACTAGTTTTGGATTTGTGATTGTCATTTGAAGGTATAAGGAAGTCGAAACGGCCACCCTCCTCCCCATGAGGGTTGGCCGAATTGAACAATGGGTGAAAACCCACATATTTTTGTTTATTTCTTACTTCCAATCCTCTTCAAAGATTTGTCTTGCTATCTTGAGTTTTTGACCTTTTGGTTTCAAACACTAAATCTTATCTTTAAAGACAAGAGAAGATGGATTTAGTTAATTATTTTTTACTTACTAGCTTTCTAGTAGATTTCATCATTATTAAAAGTATTTATTTATTTTAATTTACTAGATTCTATGTAGATTTGGGTATTTTGTTTGTATACACTTTATAGAAACTTTTATCTAGCTTTTATGTTTAATATATTTTAATAGATAAGTGGTGTTGGATCTTGTGAGTTTGGATATAATGAAAGTGGATAGAAAAGTTAATTTTTAGAATTATATTGTATGTTTGGTAGTGTACTAATCATGAGATGTCTCTATCAACACACATAGGAGGAAACCAACAGATTGTATGGTTCTATGTGTGTGGATATTTACAAATCATTGAAAAGTGTCACTATCAAACATAAGAAAAACTTTTTGTATAAGATTATACTTGTATGATTGGCCTACAAGTGTATTGCACACACGTAAGCATTTTATACAAGTATATTTGAGTACAAAGATTGTCACTTAATTTGTCATTTGGAAATCATTTTGTTTTTATAAAGCTATGTACTTGTGGATCTACTTTATGCATGTGGAAGAAGACCAATAGATTGTATGGCTCTACATGTATGAGTATATGCACAAGTATGTATCAATATGAAAACTTTCGTGATTATAGATACATACAACCTTGATCTACCCTTCTATTACCCATCTCCTTTCATGGATACCGGTGCATGTGGCCTTACCTTCGTATGTATAGATAATCATGGGCATTTAGGCACAACTTGTCCCATTCGTGTTTACACATAAAACCTCGGAGTTACCCTGGACCTTGTGTACATGTTTGGAATGAATTGTTGCATAGATTTCACTTTTATCGGTTTCCATATAATTAAAATAAAGTAAGAATAATCAATTGATTATTCTTGAAGATAAATAATGGTTTATTTTATATCTAATATCCTTTCACTTGGTTCACACCATCTAAATGAAATGGAACCATTCCAAACTAAATATTAAGTTAAATATATACGTGTAAGTAAACTTATGTATTTATATGTGCATGTGTATATACTTATGAAATCTTACTAGTCAAAATAATATTGTATACAAGCAAATACCCAACAAAGTCTTATAATAATGAAATCATACATAAATACACTTTCTTTCATTTTGAAAACTTTAAAATAATACTTTAACTAAAATAAATGTTATTTTGTTTGCAAGTTAGGTTCCACGTTATAGATTACCACTTTCCACTTTCCAATTTAGTCTTCCACTTCACGTTTGTCATCCTATTCACGGTGAGAATTCCTTGGCCTTATCTTCCCTAAAATGTTTTGGGCTGTGATACATATTTGTTTTGATTATATAAATACAAGTGTATAATTATATGCAAGTTATGTCTAAGTAGAATGCTCGAAAAGAAGTCCTCACTTACTATGAAACGATTAATTATGGAAATTAAACGTGGATATGTTAGATAGCGCTATTTGGGTTGACAACCCCCTCTCGGTGACAAGGCGGGTATGCCGGCCGAGTGATACATATTTGTGACTATTATGGTACTAAGAGCAAGTACCATGGAGGCAAACAATAAAGAAAAGTCAAGTTTCGTTTCATAGGCTTAGTACATATTGCATATATTTATTTTTATAGCATTGCGAAAGTACAATGACTATTACATTGTGAAAGAACAATGGGTGATTTTAATACTTGTGAATTCATATAAGGTTATTTTTCAAAAAATTTTAAGAAACTCACCAACGAAATGTTGACACTTTTTAGTATGTATCTTAGGAAACTAAATGGATGCTAGCTTGGATTACTTGTTGTTTGTACTCATTGGAAGAATAAGGACCATCCTTGTGCCTTAGGAATGCTCCATCAAGATTTCTAAACTTGGATTTCCATTTAATAATTCCAATGATTTTTAAAGACAATTTACTTTTCATGTATTTGTATTTCATATTTTGTAAGACTATGCTTGTTTAAATCTATTTTCTAAAAACGACATGCGTTCGTCGTTCATTATGAGTTTGTGATATAATTGTCATGATAGTCACGCCTTCATTGTAGTCCCATTTTTGAGGGTGTGACATGTGTACAGTATGTGATTGTAAGTTAGATTGGTATTTTTACACGCAAGCCAACATCTTGAAGTTACAAAGCATTTTGAAGTAGGAAATCATTTCCTTGAGTTATGAGTTACAGTTACAAATTAATTTAAAGTTGATAATCATTTCCATAGAAGGGGCGTATAGTTGGTTTGACCACTATCTAATAATGGATATGTACAAATGATTTCCATAAAAATGCAATCGTGTAACCTTGTTAAAGAAGTTGTGCAATGAGTAGGTTCAAAATCATTAAATAATTCATCGCTCTCGTATCCGATGAAGAATAGGCCCAATTCATGGACTTTTATCCACATGGTTTAGCTAATTCAACAACCTTCCGAGAAAAGCGATATGCAAATCACTTTTGGAATCACCTATACAAATCATTTTCATAAAACAGTAACGAAGTTGTCCATATAAGTAGATACAAATCATCATTCCCTAATTGATATCTACAAATCATTTCCATATTCCTTGATTGATATCTACAAAAGATTTCCATATAATGTAACCATGTTTTGATATGGGAATAATAAGTATTTCCCATATCAATATTGTATAACTTTCGATAAAAGTGATGTAATTTTTATAAGGGTTTATATATATATATATATATATATATATGGGTTGTTTATTGTAAAACAAGTATTAAAGTAAAACAAATAAGATAAGAT
>JAOEHQ010047842.1:0-10564 GCA_025447715.1 Asclepias incarnata | reverse complement strand
ACATAGGGATTTCAATTATCGTCAATTATCATATCCGAATGATAAACGATCAGTGACGGTCACATTTAATGTGGTTCGAACAGTTTGAGCTCCCGTATGGTGTATACAGTGGTTGTCAAGTAGATTTTAAGCACAACAAATACCCCTGTCGCAAAAAACCAGTAACAATTGCAGCCTTGGACTAAATCAACCCATAAACTAGAAAACAATCTCCCCGCATGCCTCAGCTAGCCAACTTGTTCTCTATCAGTGTAGTGGTATACTGGTATTTACAACTCACATAAACAGTAACTATTACAATAATTTGGAAACTCAGTATACCAAATAGCCCTTATGGGTCACATCCATGGCCAATGTCCAAACTCACAATTAAGCTAGTTTTCTAGATATTAGGGAGGGAAATGTTGTAGTAACTTTACACATATTAATTATGAACTAGATTATATTTAGTTAAATAAAATTATCCGACATTTAAACTACTTGCCAATCAAAATGTATACAAAACAAGAACAAACAACCACAAAAGTTTGAAACAATTAACAGGAAGCGTGCAACGTTTATTACCTGAATGAACTAACAAAAATGAACTCAAAATCATTGTTGTCTTCTACCTTGGATGGACCTTCTTTTTCTTCTTCATATGACAGTTACTGTTGTTGAGGCTCGATATGCACCCGAGCTTCCTCTTCATTTCCTTCCAAACGTTTGTTTTCTCCTTTTCTGTCTTTGTTTTCCTCAACTGGCCTTTTTGAATCTCCTTCCTCATCACAAAACATTCTTTCTCCAGTTCCATCACTTTACTACTCATTTTCAACAATTCCCCCTTCACTTCCTCCTCCTCATTGAGCTCCGTTGACTTTGACATTTTTGATCTGTCCTCAGATCCTGCCACCTCCTTTCTGATGGTTTCTCGCAGGTGCAACTGCCCAACAAACAACACCTGAACCGCCACACGAACAGGAAGCCTGTCATTTTTTGCTGCATGCTCACAAGCCTCGGGTGACATCTTGTTGCAATCCAAAACAGCACAAATCTCTTCTCGTTCAGCATCCGTTAAGTATCTGTGTTTCTTTAAATAGATATCTATGGCTCGATATATCCCATCTGAGGTTCTTTGTGTTCCTACTGATGCCGCAATTGACATTTCAGTGAGTGATATAAATGAGTGCTTCTTCAAATCAATGTCGTGTGCTACCTCACCTAAGAAATCTTCAAGAAGATCAGCCACAATGTTGAGCCCATATTGATCTTGCCCGGTGAAATTGTTGTAAAAATGCTTCAAAATTCTTCTAATACATTCGGTATCATACTTTTCTTCTCTAGAATAGCCTCGAGATGGTATTAGCAAGTCATTAACCGTTGCTAAATCTAGTTGTCTCCCAATTCTTACTTCAAACCCTTCTCTACAGGTAACATTAGCTTCTAAATCCATTGTGTACTGAAGCATTTCGGATAGCAATGCACAAGGGAGGATTGCTCGATCATGAGGTAATAGTTTTTCAATAGCTTCAATGGCAACTCTTTTTGAATTTGAAGAACCACCTTCAGAAGAAGACGTGTCTTCATCAGAGTCTTTTCGCTCAAAGAACACCCATCTCTTAGCATATTCATAAAGATTCGATGCAATGTAGTTTGAACCCATTTTACATTGAATCATACCGCAAATTATAGGCTCGTAAAATTGAAGATGAAGTTCTGTCAAACTTAAATAATCAGACTTCCAATCAAGAGCAAAGAGTTGCCTCTGAGCATTCGGCTTGTAAACATCCCCAACATATCCCTGATCATCATCGCCATCATCTTCAAAAACCGGATTCCTGATTGGTTCGCCAAGTAGAAGAGGATTATCAAGAGCTTTGTTGATGATTGCATCCATGCAACCATCAATTAAACCAAGTTTTGCTGCTTGTTGAAGAACAATGTCATTCTTTATCGCCTTTAATGATCTTAATGATTCATTCCAGCCTGTAATAACTTTATGCTCAAAGAAAGATAATGCCTTGTTCAAGAGATTGTGGGGACTGTGTGTATCGGTCATACCCAAGTAGCAAGCCAAACAAGATATAGGAATGACATTTTCTGGCGTGAAGTTGACTTGTAAACCATAGCAGAATCTTGCCATTATCTCGAAGATTTCAGTGGTGGTAGGAATATCACAAAGAAGATGAGAAAGATCTTCATCGGGATTTTCCTTAAACAACTTGCAAAGTCTTGATGATCTTGCAGCAAGAAGATCCTGCACCTCATGGGAAAAAAATAGAGTGACTATATTAAGGTCAAACGAAATAGTTTTAACACTCGGTTTATGTCAATTCATCGATGTTTTCTCTATATATTATGTAGCTCCACTAAACAGTATAACATATAATGTACTGGTTTGGTGTTTGTTTTTGTGAATTTGTAAAACATCATACTGATTTTCTGAACAAATAATGACATAATTGACCTACAAAGTCATAGTGTATCGACAATGAATGATTTGACGATTCGCAAAGGTGGAGTGGTTTACCCTGTTTAAGTTGAATGGTATTCCGCATAACACGACCTGGACATCCTTCGAAAATGAATATCTTGACATCTTCTGAAAAGCATACAAAAATATTGTTAGAACACTAAAACAAAAAGCAATTTAAATTAAGAAAAATGCATTGAACTGATGCAATTCTAGTAAGTTTCTTGTAACAAAAGGTGGTGCACTTTCTTAGCATTTTGTATCATAGTATATATAAGGATACCACACATAATGTCACAAAATTAGAACATGAAGAACAAAATTTGGTAAATAAAGTTCAAAAAAATTAAACTTCTGATGTCAAAAATGAGTTTTCGTTTTAACCATCTTTAACCTATAAGCATGGTCTTAAAGTTACCGCTAAAGTCAAATAAGCTGAATTATAAGCTAATTTGACATTCTAAAAGTCACAAATAGAAGATCAACCGATCAAGAGCAGTCGTGCAGACATTTTTCTATTAAAATGCATTTACATTTACACTAATACACAAATATGCACATGAGAAAGGACAAAAGTATCACAAACACTAGTTCATAATCTGATCGTATAAAAAAGAAAACTGGTTCTTTTATTTTTTTTTACAAGAAAACGAGGTTTTTGTATGACATTACGACTAAGCGTTTAAGCCAACATGCCTTTGGCCTAGAGATATCGAACGTATATGTGTTATATAAGGCGCCCCGCCACCTCTTACCGTCCAATTAAGACTCATGCTTAGCTTTATGATACGTAAACTTTTTGTTTAAGGAAAAAAAAACCACTAAACCTGTACTTGTATCAATCAATCAACAAATTAAAATCGAGACAATCTCATTATTCGAACCCTTCTATGAACAAACATTTTGGTTTTCAAAATCTTAATAACGAAACGAAAATCATCATTATATAATGTTTGTTATTCCAATCAAAAAATACTGAAGAAAAATTTAAACAAAAAAAATTTACTTACAATAATCTGAAGAAAATGAGCTTTGAAGTGTAGTTTAGTACTTTTGTGTTTTGTTTTCTTAAAAGAGAGAATAATGGTTTCTAAATTTAAACGTTAAAAAGTGATGTTATTAAGCAGATATTGCATTATTATTATTAATATTATTTTTTATTTTGTACATAATAAGAGTAGTAGTGAAGGAGAAAATCAAAATTTTCGAGGATATTAAGGAAAGTCGTTATTATTCGAATATGACTTGTTCAATTGTATCATGTGTTTCTAGCATGCAACCCATATAACAGCTTCTTTTGCCACGTGGACCACTAACAATATTATTTGATTTAAAAATTTTGCTTCTAAAAACTCGTTAAGATTTATTTTTTATTTTTGTGGTGTCATTGGTAGTAAACATCATTAGTTGACCGTTAAATATAAGTTATTAGATTAGATTAGGGGGAGAGGAGTGGAGGGCTGGCTGGAGGGCTGGTTGGGGAACCAGCGGTCGCACACCGCCGCCATCACCCCTGGCTGCGCGCGGGTTGGAGGTGGGCTGGCTATAAGCCAGCGGCTGGTTGAGTATATTTAAACGTTGGGGATGACCGTTTGGTTGAGTAAATTAAATGAAAAAGAAAAAAAAAATTGGGAGGGTTGAGGAGGTGACGAATGCTATGGAAAATGGTTGGGAGGTATATGATTGGTGGGATTTAGGAGGGTTGAAAAATAGAGCCACATGACTCCCTTCCCCCTAAATGAAACACACATAATAACATAATTGATAAAGAAGAAACCTTACTGATTCGAATAGCGGAATGGAGTAGCTACACACTTGCTGTAACAATAATAATCTAACACCTTACTGATTCGAAGAGCGGAATGGAGTAGCAGGTACACACTTGAAAAATAGTTTCCCATTTTTGAAATCCCTAAATCCAAAATAAATACACGTATCAACAAAAGACACTAATTCACCTTAAATGTTTGCCAGCAAGACTTGTAAAAAAAACCAATAGACTTTTAAAATACCCAAAAAAAAAAATGCATCAATGAAGATTCGAACCTAAGTCCACCGAAACCCACCACAAAATCCAAACCAACTGGGCTAACAACAGCTTTGTTACATTTTACACAGATTAAATATATATGCTATTCTTGTTTGAGCACTGTTCACATTCTAATTGCTTTAATAAAGAAGTTAATATGTTTTAAATGTTATAACATGCAAACATGTTAGTTTTATATTAATCAAATTGTTTTTAAGACTCTTATATGAATGTCTTTTTTACCTTTTCGCGCAGATATGAGCAAAAATATTGTTTTGTTTCTAAAAGAATATCTCAATTATCGGTAGCATTGCAATAATTATTATTGAAATTAATAAAAAACTATTTATACTTCTTTTCAAAGTTCATATTTTTGTCCACAACTTTAGGGTCTCTGTTATATAATATTTTTACAGGGCCTTCAAAAATCCAAGAAGGGCCTTATTAATAGGTAAATGTTAAACGTAACCTGATCATTTCAACTTATAGACCGAGTGCCGAACTCTAAATGTGTTAGAGACTTGAGTCTGTTTGTACTTTTTTTTCCACATTAAACGCTATGTGAATAAAAAGTTTATTTTGAATATATATGTAGTAACTCAAATGTTTATTTACAAATATATTTTAACCCTATGCTAAATTATTATTAGTAACTCAAAAGTTAGCTGATCATGAGTTAAAGGTTAGAACTTGGTGACTGAATTTACTTCATAAACGTTGAAAATTAATTTTATGTATATTTGAATTTGCTATTGTTTCAAACTAACTTTTTAAACTAATTAAGTTTCTTTATCTATACTTCTATACTTATATACTTCTATATACTACTATATAAAAATTATAGACCCATGTTGAAAAGTTACATTTTTTGGATATGTGAAATGACCAATATGTCCCTCTTACCTATTTACATCATTTATCTATTAACTCCTAAAATATATGCATTACTCCTTTACATTAATTACCGACACTACTCGATACCGTCATCACCACCAGTCGCCGCCGCCACCAGACCGCTGTCTGCCGCCGCATTATGCGGGTACCGTGCTAGTATAATAATGAAAATTATAAGAGGGTAAAAAGCATTAAGTGGATGATATTACTTTAACTGATAAACATATTTTAACGACTAATGCATTTCTTTTTGAGTCATGATAAAGAGAAATGATATTAACGAAGGTAACAATTAAAATGAAAATATACAATCATTCAAGCTATGACCTTTACTTGCAATAAAGAAGGTTTTCATATCCACAAAACAAATACGACAACTATAAAATGTGATCCTAACCGAATTATGATCTGTCTCCCTATTTGTGTTGTTCCTGTTATACAACTATTTAAGACTTCAAACTGATATATTAATGTATGTAACCATTTAATAATTAGCTTGCAATAATATTACATTTGATCTTCTTCTATTAGATTACATTAGTTTAACCACACTAAATACGAGCTCAAATACCTTTAGAAAAAAATTACGAGCTCAAATATATATATATATATAGATATAGATATAGAAGATGGGTTATATAAGAACCCTTAAAAAAAAGAACGCAAGAACCAATCCTAGTCATTGATCTCGGTAAATCATAAGTTTCATCTAATTCATTCAAAATGTTTTCTCTCAAAAACCATACATCGTTAGACGGAAAAAAAAAAAATGGGTAGTCTTAAAATTTCGTCATCTTTCATTAGAGATGCGATTCGGTATACTTTTGACGAATTTTTAATTTTCCTTTTTTTGGTATTTAACATGCGTAAGTTATATACCTTACACATGTGTAAAACCTTTGTTTTCACATGTAAATAACTAAAATGATCATATCTACGCAACAATGACGGCTAAAAGCGATGCCCATCAATCCTTGGCGGAGCCATGGTGGCCAAGGGCGGAGCCCGTCAATCCATGGCGGAGCCATAGCGGCTAAGAGAGGAGCTCGTCAAGTAGATAACCCCATCACCAATTACCCCCTATGACCTATCACCCCCCATGACCTATCACCTTATGACCTATCACCCCCTATGACCTATCACCCCCACCAGCTACCCTTTATTAATACCCCCAAGGGCGGAGCCTGCTTCAAAACACAATTTTCGGTTAACTTACACATGTGTAAATGAACTAATTTTATTTTGATATCTTACTTTCACATGTGTAAGGTATATAACTTACACATGTGTAAATACAAAAAAAATCAAAACAAAAATTAAAAAGTCGTCAAAAGTATATGATGTATTAATATATCAATACATTAAACGGTGATACAATGGTCGAATTAACAAACTAGTTATGGAGTCTAGATTAACTAAAGACTCAACTGATTTTACACATACACTTAGTAAAATGTAAAACAATGAAATTACACTTAGTAATTTCTTGGACCAGCCAACAAGAAGAATGTCTTCACCCGGTGTTGCCTTTTATACTAGAGGAGATACAACAGACTCTGATAGCTGGATATTGATGTGAAAGAGGTTGTCAACCATCCATTAGTGGAGTACATTCACAATTAATGCTTCTGAATTGTCCTATTATTGTTTTGCCATTTCGGGTGAAAGAAAAACCTGTGAATGGACTTACACATTCTTGTATTATTCTCAAAGAGAATAGAACAGATCACATGTTCTGTTGCCTGTCAGTTATGTGAGCCATTGGGATCAGGTCTTCTCTTTCACTTTCCCGCTCATTTTTGACTTATAAATAGCGGAAAAGATCAACACATCATCTTCTGAAATGGTTCACTGATGACGCGCTGAGGACACACCTCAGCGACCAAGTCTTCGTTAGATAATCTTGATCTTAACAAACCTTATCCTTCTATAAAGGATTACCACCTTTATAAAAGTTAAATGACGAAACATAGTTTTTTGGTATAACCACAAGGACGATCCGTGCGAAAAACTCTAAAAAAAAATGCATGCATCTTTTCTTTGTAATAAAATCTCAAGAACACACATAATATTAAAATGATTATTAAGCGATTAACATTCTTCCAACAACTTATTCTTTGTTGCAATCTTTAATAGCTCTAAAATCATGTCATGAAAATTACTTATGTTATCGGGTTGAGATCCTCTCAAGTTCTTTCAAGTTGAATTTTGTTAGAGTAAAAAAAATAGTGGGGCCATAAATTTAATTTTTTAATCATGTTTGTAGGACCTTTAATTATATTTATAGCATTTTTATTGGTTCAACTTGAGAGAACTTAAAAAAAAAATAACTTGAGAGGATCTCAATCCTATGTTATCTAAATTAATATTAGTCATCTTATTAGGCATAGCTCATCAAAAATTCACTTATAGCTAAAGGTAATTTATCTATTTCATTAAAAAAATTATTATTTATACAAAATTCACGTATATCCATCCCGTTATATACTAGCAACATCGTGAGAATTACTTATGTTATTTAAAACAACTCTAAAAATTTAAAATGACCTCTTAGTGGCGGTCTATAATTTTTTCTAAAATTATGTTTCAATTTCAATTATATAATAGACATTTATTTAATTTTGGATGGAGAAAGTCATATATTATCACGTAATGATCCATCAGTTTAACAAAATGATTATCAAACTCTTAACTTCATAATAATCCCTTTTAAATACACATCCAGTTGTTTAGCATTCATTCCCTAAAATTTGATACAATAGTTTTGTGCTAACTTGGAATTTATATACTACGGAATTACAAGAGTGATTAGGTTTAGATACTTATTTAGTATGTTCGATTAAGTAGGTATTTAAGATTTGAGTTGGTTTGTGGAGTAAATAAAGTCAGGTAGTTTGTCGAGAAGAGATGATAAATGATAGAGTTGTGTACTATAGTCTAATGCTAGGTTAACAATTTTTTTTTTTATAGTAAAAAAGATTACCCTCGTTAGAACACAACCATAACTATTAAGATCAATATTGTTGATAATAAATTCTTAATTGAAATATATTTTTTAATTTTAAAATATATATCTAGACACGATTTACCATTTTTGAAATTTATATTATTTATATTGTTATTACTCTTTTTTATCAAATGTATTGATCGATAATATCAACTCGCATTAAACTATTCAAATTGTTTTATCTATACTACCTTATAAAAGAGATGACTTAGTGTCTTAATTTTCAAAAAATTTAAACATTTTCTTATTTATCACCCAATTCCCTAAAATACACATATTAAAGTTTCAATAACATCACCTAAAATACCTACAATACCCACATCCAATAAAATACATATAATACCCTCATCTCGTCACCACCACCACCCGTTGCCACTCACCTTTCACATCTCGTCGCCTCCACCATCGCCCCGCCGCATTGCGCGGGTAATCTTCTAGTTGTACTTAACATACATTACTTATCTATATATCGTATATGATTTTAAAAGACAATCACTTTGATATCCTTCTAACAATAATATAGCATAAATGTCATGGGACCGATTGGTGAGGGGCGAAAATGAGTTGAGCAACTTTGACAACATAACATAATTACACATAAAATTATTACTATTTTTTTATAAATATTATTACTTAACTTCTCTGTATATATATACACTAGATTTAATACCCGTACTTTGTACGGTTTGACTTAACATATTTAATATTCATATACGATAGATAGGGTCTTAGATAGAGTTATATAATTTTGTTTTGATACAAACTTTAAAATTTCTCAACAATATGACTTTGTTTTTAAGTATACTTTAAATTTAGATATAAATTTTGTTTTCTACGAATCGTTATTCTATAAGAATTCCAGTATTGTATAAGACACTTTATTTAAACAATAGGCGGATAACTACTATTCTCTATTTATCAATTATAGTTGATGAAAAATGGTAGCATAAATAATATAATAACATTATTAAGTAAACTTTTTAAAATTATATTAAGATATTTTTGAGCAAATAGGAGTTATAGAAGACTTCAGAATTTATCATACGGATATATGTAATGTTTAAAATTTTGAAATATTTTGTTAGTTTATTAATAATTTAAAGTCTTTAAATATATAATAAATAAATGGAAACCTTAAATAAATAATTAATAATAAAATTTGGAACCGACTCAAATCCTATTATTTTCGTAAATATTAAGGAGTACATATTATCAATCACAATAACAAAAAATTTAATATATTGTTAGCATATTTACATATTTACCAATATTATATATAATAAAAATTAAATATATAGATAATAATAAATAGATAAAAATTATTTATCAGATAATTATTTATGGTATCTACAAAATATGATTTATTTATTAATATAAATTAAAAGGACACGTGTCTTTTAAATATTACGCCACGTGTCGATCAAAGAACGCTACAATCCTGTTTTAGTTTATTGGTAGATGGGCCAAAATCTAATAAAAAAAAAAACTAAATGATGGCTCATTCCCGATTCTATTGTTGTTTTCCACTTTTCCCACTAACCTATTAGTCAAAATAGTCATACAATTAAAAATCTTCATAATATATTCAACCGTCACCTAATAAAAAATCCCTTTCTCATTGGCAGACATAAATATTTTATTTATTTTCTTATTATAATAAAATCAACCCCTATTTTTATTTTATTTTTTACCACCAAAATCAACCCCTAGTTAAAAATTTGAGCGCATCATCAAAGGGATCTCTTAAGTCTTAACTCTTAACCATGCATATTTCTTTCCATTCTTATTTTTCAATTTAAGCTTAATATACATCTCACTCTTAAGTTTACCATATTAACTTTTAATTTTTGAGTTAGGCTTATTTTCAATTTTATATATGAGTTTAATTTTCATTTGTTATTTCATTGTTATTCGACCAGATCCATCATTTTCCCTGAGCAGGATTATACTTGAAACAAGCGACCACCCGTGAATCGTATACTCCGTCTTACCCGGTTCTCAGGCCTTCACATATTGAGTTATGCTTTTTTGATGTGTACATGTTGCTAATATCTTCCACCATTTAGTAGAATGTACAAATCGCTCTCACCTGATAAGTACGACCCCAGAGCCACTCAGACAACCAGTCCTAGTACGGTATCTCATGGTCCCACATTAGGGGGGGGGGGGGGGTTACGCAGGG
>JAOEHQ010047841.1:0-21519 GCA_025447715.1 Asclepias incarnata | reverse complement strand
ATTTTTAAGTGGGTGAAATACCCGCTATCCACTAAAGTTCCAACTAGTTTAGTCCCATATGTCAAAATAAAGTACTAGGAACTTATTTTTACGATAAAACTACAATAGTAGGTTATTTTATACTTTTAAATTTTGGGGTGTTACACCGTTTCTTATGCACTCGTCGTTGTCCTCATCGTGCACGACATTGTTGGCACCATGTCGTCGTGACCGGGTCATCGTCAACTCTCGTCGATTTCTGGAAACGTTTCGACGATATATGTGGGGCCATGCGGTAGTTTAAATAGAGGTAAGGAAAGAGAGAGTGTGGGGGGTATGGGGAGTGTTTGGGTGTGTGGGCTTATAATTTTTTAATTGAGGATGAGGGTATGACAGAGAGGGGGTAGTTCGTGGGTGTGTCTTGGAGAGAGAAAGCTGATGTGGCAGTCAAGACGAGGTGATGACAGCGTAAGGATAGGAAGAGGCCTTACTACAACCTCCTACGTTTTTTTTTCAAACCCTTAAGTTTTATAATGTATAGAAATGACGAATGTTTTGTAGTTTTTGGTTTAAAACATTTTAACATTGAGTTGGATGGAGTGGTCAATGCTCTTTGTTTTGTTATTATGTAATGAAATCCTGCATATTTCGGTAGGCATCATTTTCCCCTGTATTTTATGTATGCAACGGTCAAGTAAGAGAAGAATAATGAAAGTAGTACTTAGAGTGGAGCCCAAATTTTGTTAAGGTTATTCCATAAGTAATGGATAAAAGAGGAAATATCGACATCATATTCAAATCTTGAAGTTACTATTTTAAAACATACTAGGAATAAATGCCCAAGGCTAGTTAAACTTGGAGAAATGTTGTATCTTATTAATTTATTATTTGAAATGCATAATTAGTTATTGGTTTCTAAAAATGTATCGGTGTTGTAGTGATATTTATACTCTTAGAATTTATGATAACAATACAACAACAATATTTAGCTAAAATTTACGTGATATATATTATCAATTATTATTATTATTAGGAAAATGCTAAATACAGCCTTAAGGGATGTAGTTAACGTGCATAAAATAATTGTATCTTCCATATCAAAAGCCCACCCCCTGAATTTTATGGTAAGTGTACAACTAATTTATGCACCTTAACTACAGCCCTTAGGGCTGTATTTAGCAAGACCCATAAATTTATAATTTTTTAAAAGATTTATATAAAAATATATCTAAGACCATTAGCAATGTTCCTTTCCATCAATAGTCAACACCAGTTATATAAAAATAATCTCTTCCAACCACTTTTCAATCACTAATTCTATACAACACTATCAATACACCATTAATCAACTACTAGTCTGGTACCCATTTTTTTTTTTTTTTATATATTTAAGTTGAGAAAGGATAAAAAACACTCTTGGCCTCACGAGTCTCCCATCACGATCTCGACCACGAGTACCACACAAGGGTGTGGGCTTGTGGCCATCACCTTCACGAGCCAAAAACAAGACCTGTTGAGGCAGGGGCAGTACAAGAATTTTTTTTAAAAGGAAGCAAAATTCAAAAATCCATGTGTTATAACTCTAAAAGGGGGCAAAATTTAAAAATTCATAAGAAAAATTTAAAAATCCATAGAAAAATTTAAAAATTTATGACAAAATTTAAATTTCCAATGCGTTGAGGGTATTGCGAGTGCTCTAATACTCATTAACTTGGTAAAGTACTATATATATATAAGGTTTTGTTATTAACAGCCCTAAGTCTTTAGGGCTGTCAGTAAAAACTAATTGGGTGCATTAAAATTTATACTTTGTTGTTATAAAATTCAAGGAGTGGTTTTTAATATATAAGGTACTACTTTTTAAGCATGTAATAACTAATAAGTTGTTACTGATAGCCTAACCCTTAGGGCTGTCGTTATCATTTTCCATATATATATATATATAGGGTCCTTATTTACAAAACTTTTTTTTGCAAAAACCGTGAGAACTCCTAAATTATGTATTGGATCATATGTTTTTAAAGCACATTTAAATGTGAAATATTATAAAAATTGATATTGTAGAATTTTTTTTTCCTTCAAAACCTTCAAAATAGCCTTTTGTTTACTCGTGAATGAATTTGTTCACGTTTTCGTTCACATGTGAACAAACAGCTATATATAAGGTTTTGAAAAAAAAATTCTTCTACAACATAAACTTTTACTAGACCCATGCCCGCGCAATACGGCGGCGATGGTGGCGGCGACGGTGGCGGTGACGGACGGCGGCGATGGCGGTGCGGGCGGCGGTGCGGGCGGCGGTGATGATGTGCGGGCGGTGGTGATGTGGTGGTGAATGTAAAAGTAACTGATGTAGAAGGGGGTAGTATAGTTGTTTTAAGGGTTGAGAGATATATGTTGTAAATTATTTCATTAAAGATATTATATGTATATTAGATGAAGATGTTTAAATGAGTGAATAAAAGAGAGGGGCAAATTAGTCACACCAATTCATCTTTTGAGATTTGGGAGGGGGGTTCCCCTTTTATATAGTATTATAGATATACATTCAAAATTTGAAGGATAACGATAAGCCAACCCTTTTTTGTTCTACATATATACATATATAGCTCAAATTCTTAAGGACAAAGCAAGTTACACTTTTCACTAAGTACTACTACTTTACACGTAATAAATTTATGTTGTATGAAAAAGAAGGATTTGCTTAAAGTTAGGTTCGAATATTTTAAGATGCATTTGATTATTGAAATGACAAAGATAAGGTAGCTATCCCCTTTTCGCCCGCAAAATCTTAACTCTTGGGTTGCTCACGCAGTGGATCTCTCTTTTTAGAAATTTATGGATAAAGAGAGAGAGGTGTGTCATGTACAATTGAATATGGCAATATATTTCTATATATAATGAGAGGATTTGTCTTTTGGAAAGACCAAAAAAGTTGTTTGATTAAAGATGAATGTATATAAATACAAAGCACTATATAAGCAATCAAAAGAGATCAAACAAGAACAATAGAAAACTAAAAAGAAGCTTCTTTATGGTAATTCATTCACTAGCCATATATTATAGATATCTTGCAAATGTCTCCATCTCTCCCTTTCATTTCCCAACATTGAAAATGATAGTCACTAGAGAAAAGGTTAATTACAAAATAAGAAAATAATAACCCCAATCCATATACTAATTCAAACAATGATAGTGTTCAAGTAGCCTATTGGCTTCTCTAATTCCACTAAAATATGCACCATGAGTTGTAGAATAATGAGTCCTATGTGTTGCTTCCCCTGCAAATAGAATTTGAAGTGGGTGTGAACCACTTTTTGTTAATGGCTCAGCCAATGTGTCTATGTCACTTGTACTTGATCCAACTGCAACATAACTATATGAACCCAAAAAGAGCGGATCATTCCCCCATTGACTCTTTAAAACCTTTGCAAGTTTCAGTTTTGATGTCTTCTTGGTCACATTCCCCTTATAATCTTCGGATGAGTTCGACAAAAAAGTGGACAACGTTGTGGTAACTTCATCAAGAATCACTTCATCTGGAAGTGTTTCCAGCTTAAGTGCTTCTTCACCTGCAAACCAAGACAATAACACTCTTGATTTCTTATATATTGGTGACACTGAAGCTGTCCTCCTTATCCACCATGGGATTTTCGGATTCTTAGCTTCTGAGTCACTTTGATGGAATACCAGTTGTAGAAATGGGAACTGTTCGAAATCAGAATAATCCGGACTTAATTGCAAGAATAGCTTGTTGACAACACCATACCCAAGTCTTGAAATGGCATCAATCTTGTAATCAGGGAGAGGAGGACTAAACTTAAGCATACCGGACTCATCAGAATCCCTAATTCCGGCTTTTAGTACACCTAATGAGACTGTGACAATAACATGGTCAGCTGATAAAGTTGTACCATCAAGAAAGTGTATGTTCACTGGTCTTGTATCATCATGACCATTTTCTAAAATTCCCATTTCATTAACAGGCTGCTGCCACTCAATTTTACAAACTTTCTTGCCTAATTGAATTACCCCAGATGGTAAAATAGATGCTAATGATTCTATAATGCTTGAGTATCCTTTTGAAATAGTGATTTCTTCACCAGGACACATGATATACTCACTTTCTGCATTATAATCAAGATTCATTAAATCATTAGCAGCTGTATAAGTCCTTTGAGTATTTTCATGCATTGCGAAAACCGCTTCTTCTAACAACTTCCTATTCCCATTCCCATTTCCATTCCCATTTCTTGATTCCATTTCCCAATAATCTTCAAGACCTTTTCTAAGAAAAGATCCAACACTCGTATTATCATTCCCATTCCCATTATTCGAAGAAGACATATTCGATTTCCTTTTACCTTGAGCAAAATCCATAAGATCTTTGAAAAGACTAGAAATAGGATCAACAACTAAAGATTGGTTTAAGACATACCCATTTTCAGTTATGGTAATAGGGTGGTCATCCAGAAAACCATCCATACATTCCCATGGTTTATCTGATTCGAAAGAATTGATTTCTTGAGCTATTTTATGAACTGGGCTACCACCAATTCCATGGATCCAAGTAGCTCCCATTTCAATTCTATCACCACCAAACTCTGAAGTGTTAATCCTACCTCCAATTCTATTCCCCCCTTCAATTACACAAACCTCAAATGCTTCTTTTGAACCACTTGATTTGTATAGCTTGTTTGCAGCTGTTAAGCCTGCCATTCCTGCCCCTATTATCACTATTCTTGCTTTCTTCAGCACCATTTTTTGCATTCAAGATTTCAACTTTATGCAATAAAAATTTGTGGGTTTTCAAGAAAACTTGATTTCTTTTGTGGGGTTTCAAGAAAAATGGATTTTATTATGTGGGTGTTCAAGAAAAATGGATATCTTTTGTGAGGTGATGATAGTGAAATTGAGCTTATTTTACTAAGAACAAACAATACATTATAGGGAAGAAGGAGATTTAATTATGGAGAGAGATTTAAGGGAGGGTACTAGCAAGACCAAGCAATTTATAATTTCTGTATCTACTGTGGAGTGTGTGCACACACTTGCCTTTGTTTATTGTTATTGTTAAAGATATTAGTATTTAATGATAAATCGACATGGATCAAGGCCTAATATTATGTAATTATAAATCAAAATTTTAACAGGTATTCTAAATCAAAATTTTGTTAAATAAAACAACTTACAATAGGCATTTCCATGCCAAATATTATGTAATTATAATTATAATTCCTCTTAATTATATGAAATGAAATCATAAGTACCGACTAGGCGTTATGATAATCTTTTTAATTTCAAATATCTATAAATAAAGGGATAATACCTCAAGAGGTCACCCATATATTTAATTGTTTTTCCTTTAGGCCACCATTTTATTAAAAATTATTTATAGGTCATCCAAATTGGTTGTTTTTTTCATTTACAGTAATTCTGGCCAAAACTACTTGTTATGACAATAATACCCTTAAAAAATATGATAAGACTAATATACCATCAAATAAATTAAAACCTGATATGTCAGCTTGTCGAGTTTTAAGATCGGACAATCATCCATGATTGTAAAACAAATTACCTTCACATAAATCATCAATCATCACATGATTAGAAGTATTAAATGGAGTTGTCATTTTATTTCAAGAACAGTTCACTCCAATTCTTTTGGGAATTGGATAGACTTAATTGGACAAAGCATTGACAATTTTTCCACCTGCAAGAAAATGATTGTAACGTCACAAGCACAACCCCAAGAAATAAAAAATATCTTTCAGGTGGTGGTACTGTGGTAATTTCAACTCATTGACTTATGAGTTGTGAATGTATAGATTCAATTGTTGGTGTAAAATGAGACACGATCTAATAGGCTGAAAGTTTTATAGTTTGTTATGTGGTGGCATTTTCCGATCGTCTTCATATATATAATTGGTTGAGAAATAAAACGAATCCAGTATTGATGATTACGAATTCAAAGGTTTAGATTGAAGATGATTGATAAGTTACATTTTTAAATAAAGGGTTTGTCACTTTATTATTTTTTTTATTTTTAATTTTAGCCTAATTGATATAAATGAAAAAAGTTATAAATTTAGGTGGCCTATAAATCCTTTTTAATAAAATGATGACCTAAAGAAAAACAATTAAATACATGAGTGGCCTCTTGAGGCATTATCCCATTATTTATTAATTACTTAACATGTATTAAGGATTAGAATAATAAGTTTTATTTTTAAATGCTTTTACTTGTTGACATAGATATGTTATTATTATTTATTAATTAGTTAACAAGAATAACTGTTTCATTTGTTTTACTTTAATAATTGTTTTATCTGGACCAATGGAACTTATTGTAAAAGAATTACTAAAGTAAAAGAAATAAGATAAGATTTTGACCATTGGATAATGATAAAACTGATGCATGAAGATTGATAGAGCACAAGTATATACGCTGATGCATACAGATTTTCATGATACATAATGATTTTCAGTTAAAAAAAAATGATTGTTTTATTTGTTTTAATTTAATACTTGTTTTATTTAAACCATAACTTATATAGATATTATTCCGTATAAACTCATATCATACTTACACTTTTGAGTTATCTTTAGAATGGAATGGAAATGAAAGGGAAAAAAAGGGGAAAAAAAAATTCTTGGTTTTTTTTTATTAAAAAAAGAATGGAAATGATGGAAAAATGTAAGGCTTTTTTATCCCAAATTTTTCAGCCAAAAATGGCCTGATTGGAAAGAAAAGATTTACAAGTTTTAAAAAAAATTACTTATTTACCTACTCAAGCTAATATTTTTACGTCAAGATATTCAAATCAATATAAAATGCATTCATTGATTACCAATCATCCGGCCGTGTATTCTTACATATAGTTTCAAAAATTGCTCTTTTTTCCGGTTTTCTTTAAATTAAATATGCTCTAATGTTATTAAATAGTTTATATATGTTCCAACCGATATAATTCCTCTTATTTTGAAACTCGGTTTAAATATCCATTTAATTTAGTATACTTCATAAATGTATGTAAATCTTTTGTTTTTAGTACTATCTTTTGGAAGTTATTTGAAACATATATTTTGATAATATCATATTATGTGTTCAGATGTATTTCAGTGTCTAACTAAATGCATGATATATTCTTCACCCAAAAAAACAAGGAATGATATAATGTAAAACTATATATAATTTTTTTCCTTTTATTTTTTTTTCCTATTAACTCGAGAATGTAATTAGTTATTTACTTTCCTTTCTTTTCTTAATTTTCCTTTCAACTCGATAATGCCTTTTAAGGTTCTAAGTTCTTTATTTTCCTCCCTAACCACTCCTTTCCTTTGTTTTCCTTTTATATAAAACTCGAGAATGCAGTGTTATAGTAGAGACTCTTATAAATGTTTACTATACATTGAGATGAAACGTATTGTTACGCTTTAAAGATGACTCGTAATCAACTTTTAATACACTTCAAATGTTAAATTTTTCTTAGAAATGCAATTGTTAAACTCTTTACTTCATCAAGACAATTTATGTATATGTTTGAAAAGTATAAGTTAATTAAGATAGAGCAAATAGTTCTTACGATATATTATGATAGACAAGCAATAAGCTAACCAAATTGTCTTTCTAGTTAAGGCTTTAGTTTGTCTTCAAATATGGAGAAAACTAAAGTACTAGCTCTTGCTATTTTCCTTATCCTTTCAACTTTAATCATGTTATCCGAAGCTGGTTCAGGAAGTCGTAAAAAAGGGGGTGGCCGGGGGTGGTGAAGGTGTTGGTGGCGGTGGTGGAGGAGGGGGAGGAGGTGGTGGTGGTGGTGGTGGAGGTAGTGGATCTGGACATGTACTTGGAGGTAGAGGTGGCGATGGTGGAGGTAGTGGATCTGGACATGTATACTTGGAGGTAGAGGTGGCGATGGTGGAGGTAGTGGATCTGGACATGGACATGAAGGTGGAGGTGGCAACGGTGGAGGTAGTGGATCTGGACATGGAGCTGGAGGTGGCAACAATGGAGATCATAAATAAGCCATTCTCTATGTTAGTTTTGTTATTAACGTACCCATGCAACCCATAGAACGTACTAAATTGTCTTTCGGAGAAATAAACAAGCAATAAGCTAACTAAATTGTCTTTCTAGTTAAGGCTTTCGTTTGTCTTTAAATATGGAGAAAACTAAAGCATTGGCTCTTGCTTTTTTGCTTATTCTTTCAACTTTGGTCATGTTATCTGAAGCTGGTTCGGGAATTCCAGGAAAAGGGGACGGGGGTGGTTCCGGTGGTGGTGGTGGAGGAGGAGGCAGAGGAGGAAGAGGAGAAGGTGGTGGAGGTAGTGGATCTGGACATGTACTTGAAGGTAGAGGTGGCAAGGGTGGAGGTAGTGGATGTGGACATGGAAATGAAGGTGGAGGTGGCAACGGTGGAGGTAGTGGATCTGGACTAGTACTTGGAGGTAGAGGTGGCGATGGTGGAAGTAGTGGACCTAGACATGGACATGGAGGTGAAGGTGGCAACGATGAAGGTAGTGTATCTGGACATGGACATGGAGGTGGAGGTGGCAACGGTGGAGGTAGTGGATTTGGACATGAAGCTGGAGGTGGTGACGGTGGAGACCGTAAATATGCCATTCTCTATTTTTCTTACTTGAAATTAAGGCTATGAATAAGTTGTGCATTGCAAATTGTATGCATGATGAAGGGATAACTATAGAACTTCCTTTTGTATAGTATGATGCTTCGTGAAGCATAGCAATTTTCTTTGTTCTTCCAGAAGGTCCAAATCAATCAAGTGGGAAGGTAGACACATGTAAAAAAAAAATGTTAATCCTCAAAACTACTATAGGTCAAAATCAGCCACAAGAATATTAACTTCCATTTTCTCCACTTCCATTCACCCCGTGCCCAATCCACCATGCAAAACTATTATAAATACACGCAATATCTTTACATTTATTTATTTCATATCATATCCATATGACATCTAGACCTTCTATAAATTAAACAAAGGTCAACCAACAAACACATGCTACACTTGTTACAAGCATCATGGCGTTGATAATGTTCCTACTACTACTATCTGCTCTCGTTATTGCTTCTTCAACCATTTTTCACTACTAAAAAACTGGGCTTTACTGACTACCGAAAAAATCTAACGCAATTATCGACGCATTTAACGACGGATTAACCGTTGCAACGTTGTTAATGACATATGAATCAAATTACCGACGGATGAACGTCGGATTAGTGACAGAGAAACTCCGTAGTTAAATTGTCGGAAAAACACAACCTTCACCGACTGATTAGTGACATATTTTTCAAATGTTATTGAATAATTTTTATTTTAAATAAACTTGTATATTTATTGACGGATTACCGAAGGATTTAATACATTAATTAATTAGATTTTCTGTCGGTAATCCAGAGCTACCATCGACGGATTACCTACGGATTTAAAAAAAATTTAATAGATTGATAATTAAATAATAAGTAATATTAACTTATAAGTTAAAAACATAGATATGTTATTATTATTTATTAATTAACTAACTTGTCTTAAGGATTAGAATAATAAGTTTTATTTTTAAATACTTTTACATGGTAACATAGATATGTTATTATTATTTATTAATTAGTTAACATAGAATGATTGTTTTATTTGTTTTACTTTAATATTTATTTTATTTGAACCAATGTGATTTGTTATTGTAAAACAAGTATTAAAGTAAAAGAAATAGGATAAGATTTTGACCAATGGATCATAATAAAACAAATGCATGAAGATTTATAGAGCACACGTATATAAATTGATGCACATAGATTTCCATTTAATTTAGTATACTTCATAAATGTATTTAATTTTTTTTTGTTTATGTATCAGTTTTTAAACTAAATGCATGATATCTTCTTTTACCCAAAAAAACAAGGAATGACATAATGTAAAACCATATTATTTTTTTTCCTTTCATATTTTTTTTCTATTAACTGGGGAATGTAATTAACTCTTTACTTTCCTTTCTTTTCTTAATTTTCTTTCAACTTGAGAATGCATCTTAAGTTTATAAGGGCATGTTTGGTACGATGGAAAGAGAATGTGAGAAAAGGAAAGGGAAATACTTTCCTTGTTTGTGATGCATAGAGAATGGAAACAGAGAATCATTTTATCATTCTCTTTCTCACTTCTCCATTCCCTTAAAAAAGCTAAGGAAAGGTGAAAATGGTGAAAATAAGCTTAAGATGATTCTCATGTGAATGAAGCTAGTCCACCCTACCACCACCACCACACTTTACAAGTCTTTAAAATATTACTTATTTGCCTACTCAACATTATTTTTTTACGTCAAGATATTCAAATCAATACAAAATGCATTCATTGATTACCAACCATCCGGCTGTAAATTCTTACGTATATCTATACTCCTTAATAAAGGAGCAACCCACCCCCCTTTTTTCTCAAAAAAGCCTACTGAACTTCCCAAATTACCCCTATTATTTATTAACTAATTTAAATATCTCCACCTAATATACCTATAATGCCCTTAATGAAATTTTTTACAATATACATCCCTCAACCCTTAAAATAACTATTATTTACAATATACATCTCTCAACCTTTAAAATAACTACACTACCCCATTTTACATCAATTATTTTTACATTAATAACCACACCGCTACCGCCGCCGCCACCGCCACCCCCACTACCCAACGTCGCCGCCGCCACCACCACCCCACTACCCAACGTCGCCGTCGCCATTACCATACCGCCACCGCTACCACCATCGCCGCCGCATCGCGCGGGCTTCCATCTAGTTTTCCAAAATTGCTCTTTTTTTCCGATTTTCTTTAAATTAAATATGCTCTAATTCTATTAAACAGTTTTTATATGATTTTGAAACTCGGTTTTGAAAGTTATTTGAATTAAATTAAATATGCTCTAATTTAGTATTCTTCATAAACGTATATAAATGTATGTAAATCTTTTGTTTTCAGTACTATCTTTTGAAAGTTATTTGAAACATATATTTGATAATATCAGATTATATGATCAGATGTATTTCAGTTTTCTAGCTAAATGCATGTATCTTTTTCACCAAAAAAAAACAAGGAAGAACATAGTGTAAAACTATATATTTTTTTTCCTTTCATTTTTTTCCTATTAACTCGAGAATTTAATTAACTCTTTATTTTCCTTTCTTTTCTTAATTTTTCTTTCAACTCGAGAATGTCTTTTAAGGTTATAAGTTCTTTTCCTTTCCTCCCTATCCACTCCTTTCCTTTATTTCCCTTTTAAGGTTATCAATCTATTAAATTGAGATGAAACGTATTGTTAAAGATTACTCGTAATCAATTTTTAATACTTCAAATGTTAAATTTTTCTTAGAAATGCAATGGTTAAACTCTTTACCTGATCAAGATAATTTATGTATTTGTTTGAAAAGTTTAAGTTAATTAAGATAGAGCAAATAGTTCGTACGATATATTATGATAAAAATTGTTACAAATAAATTACATAACTCAACAATATATAGTGGAGACAAATCAATAAGAAAAATTAGAATTTTCATTCACCACGTTTCAACATAGTTGAATAATGGATCCATGTGTCCTCTACTACACTATGTTAGTTTAGTTATTAACGTACCCATGCAACCCATAGAACGTACTATAAATACACCAACGCCTTTTGGAGAAATAAACAAGCAATAAGCTAGCCAAATTTAGGAGGTAGTGGATATGGACATGGAGGTGGAGGTGGCGACGGTGGAGATCGTAAGTAAGCCATTCTCTATTTTTCTTATTTGAAATTAAGGCTATGAATAAGTTGTGCATTGCAAATTACATGCATGACGAAGGGATAATTATACAAGTTTGTTTATTGTGTCACTTTTAGTTTTCAATGAAAATTGGAAAGTGTTGGTCAAGTTGATGGTTTATGATTAATTAATTGGGTATTAGTTCAAATAAAACAACTATTAGAGTAAAACAAATAAAACAGTCATTTTTTTAACAAAAAACTTTGTGTATCGTGTTTCGGTACCGATTAATTACGGTATTCGTCATATTAATTGGTCATATTTATTGGTTTTATATCTGATGCATCAATTTTATATATTTATGCTTTGTGAATCATCGTGTATCATTTTTATATACTTGTGTTTTGTAAATCTTCATATGCATCAGTTTTATCATGATTAAATAATCAAGATTTTATTCAATTTGTTTATTTTGATACTTGTTTACAATGACCAATTCCTAATGGATTGTCACGTAGTTGTAATATTAACGTGTATTTGTGTTGCAGTTATATTTATATTATTGTTATTGATTGATTAATGTTGATCGATTTATAAAAATGTGATAAATAAAGGTATTTTGACCAAATTAAAGTACTTTTCAATCAATTAGTCCTAAAGCCAAATTTAGTTTGACTTGAGTTCTTGACAAATTAAATAGTATGTGTGTCCTATTTTTAAGTGATGGTGGAGGATCATTATATTATTATTATTATTTAACGTTAGTTTGGGTTCAACGACATGCTTTTTGATATATCCAACTTCATTTTGAGAAAAACCATCTCTCTATTTTTTGGAGCATTTTACTCACACTAAAATTTAAACCTAAGACGTCAAGTCTCAAAACCCCAAAATACCAACTCATCTATTTATATAACAGTCTATGTGAGGTAATGTTGTAGCTAAGGATTAACACTTGTTTTTTTTCTCTTAGACGTGTCCCTCCATTTATTATGTCTACATCTAGGATATGTTGTTTCATGGAAAAAAATTTTTTGTAACAATATGTGGTGATTAATTTCTAGAAATGCTAAGTAATTACACTAATAACCTTTTTGAAGATGTTGATTTATGTTCTTATGTATAAATTATTATTTTCTTCAAATTATGAGCAAGTTTTAGATATAAATGAAGTAATTTTAGCATTATCAAGTTTCATGTACGCAAGGTGTATGACAATTTGCTTAAACGAAAGTTATAGTCCTAAAAGCCAAGATTTCTCGTTCTTTGATATAGAAAATTGTGTGTCATTAGCAGAAGTTTATAGATATAGTCACAAAATTATAATTATATTTATAATTATACATTAAAACAAGGTTATTATATATTGCTTACAACTGTATATATGCATTTCTAGTAGTATAGTTGCAGCGAATAATTTTTTCTTAGGTAATTATAGTAGTTTTTGTTCTTGACATCCTAGAGTACTAAGGTTAAGTCATAAGTGCAACATTTCGTAATAGATTATTAATTCAACGGTGGATTATTTAATGTGAATATATAGTTGTTTTTTTTAAACTGCAAAATATTCAACTCCTCCTCCTAAACTAACTTGAATACTTAAAGATGGAAAAACTTCACGAAAATACTCGAAAATAAGACTTGAACCCCGGTGAGAAAAACCTTAAAAATGGGCCACCAACCTCATTGACATTTAATGTGAATAGGGGATAGTTAGTTTGCTAAAGAATTGTAAAAAATGGTATTATAGTTTCTATTGGTGGTTTATGGTGGTACTTTTGCAATTTCTTACCTTAAAGATCTAATCTACCTGTTTGTCTTCAAATTTGGCTAACATACTTGGGAATGAAACTACCATAAACAACTAAGTTATGGTCTCACACATAAAACCCAGCAAGTTATATATATCGAGTTAGTCGAAAATAAGTCATATAAAATGCTGGCCGCGACTTAAGGGTCTGGTAGATCGAGATCATGATGTTCGTTAATATACAACCATAACATAGATCAAAATTTTAGTATATATGTATCCGTAATCCATTAGAACTTTACCCACCTTAATTTCTTCATGGTTTGTAAGTTGTAACAGATGGTTTTACCCATGAAAATGGACGGTGGGATAAGTTATTCTGATTACAGTCACCCCAATTGAGCAAGACCATGATCTGGTTACACTACTTACCTACCTTTAGTTAAAATTTATTATAGATAAACATCAGATTTTGATAAAAAGACAACTGGTGATTTATAGTTTAACGGATGAAACCTAAACAAGAAAGAGTTCAAATTACATCCTTAGCCATGGATGGAAAAAAATCCGGATATTGAAAGTGTTCAGTGTCTTGTCATTGAAGGATTCTCTTTGAACGAATCCGATTTGTCACTGGTGCAAAATCTTTGATAGTGGCATAAAATTTACATGAAAAAAAGACACCCTTTAGAGAAAGATACAGGTTACTGAGCTCAAGGCCCATCGGTAGATCTATTACGCCCTTCCATTAAACCATCACTCAAGTAAGGGTCGTTTGGTTCCAGAATGTATGTGAATTATTTTATGGAATGGAATTTGGAATTTTCTAACGAAAAAAATTCAAATTTTATTCCACCAAATTTCCATACATTATGAAAATGAATCGACCCCTAAATCTCCTCACTACCATCATAATCCATTGTTAGACACCAAGTTGGTAATTTAAAAAGGGTTGATTTCAATCAAATTAAGTGTCACTACTCATTTCGAAAACCAGCGAAACTGTGAATGTATACAGGAATGAAATCACGTAAAAAAAATTTAACCCTCAAAACTATAGGTTAAAATCAGCCACGAGCATCATGACTTTTGGAGTCTAATTGCCATTTCGTTACGTTTTATCCACTTTCATTCGGTCCGTATCCAATCCACCATGCAAAACTATTATAAATAATGAAATATCTCAACATTTATTTTACAAAATTAAACAAAGATCAACCAACAAACGCAGCTACACTTGTTACAAGCATAATGGCATTCATAAAGTTTCTACTACTTATACTTGTTTTGCTTATTACCTCTTCAACCATTTTGGGTGCGGATGGTCGAGATCTTAAAAAAAAGAACATAAAAAAAACAAAAAAACAAACCACACTGCTTATTTAAAAAGATTACGAGCCAGTGAGGCTAGTTCGTTATTCACTTGGGGGAGTTGAGGTTTGTATCGCACACTTTACATGTTGGTCCCACTCTTGGGTGTAGTTGTCACAAAGAATAAGAAGTAAAAACACAACATTTAGATATATTTTTTTAATGGATTCTTATTGTTTGAATCAATGAATTACAATTGCGAAAATAAATTTGACAAACAAAACGTAAACATAACTAATTGAATGACAAATAAATACTCCTAATCAAATATATGAACACACTTGAAAGTACTTGACTTGAACTTCAGCAACAGTTCGCTCGGGCAGTCGTTGATCTTGGTGTAGAAGTGTCTTAATGTATAGGCTCGCTGATCTAGTTCACGTGAGTACAGGCTAAAGAAATGTTCTTAATGTCTTACATGATACATTTAAGTCTTACTTCGCACGCTTTTCTTGGTGTAGAAGTGTCTCTTTTTATAGGCAACATTCTCATTTGAACCTTGAGTGGATTCCACATGTCAATCGTTAAGTGGAGTCCAACTCATAGTAATTAATGCTTGATGGGAATCCTACAAGACTAATTAATGCTTGATGGTGCATAGACATCAAGTGTTTACTGCGGCCGTAAATTGCATGTCAGGTCATCTTGCAAACACTTAAGTGTTTTCTTGTAGTTCCTTTTGGCGCTCAGATCTTGCTAGACACTATAATGGGTCAGCGAGTGTTTTGTCAACACTCGCTGACCAAAGACTTGGTTGTCTTGTTCTAATTCTAAGTCACGAGCACTGATTTCACGTCAGTAAGGCATGACATGTTTTCAAGTAATTCTTCGAACTTCTTGAACCTATCTTTTAGTGAATCAAAAGATCAACAAAGCGCTCGCTGAACTACATACAACGAGCACATTTATAATTACATTACTTAGTGGGATTTTCATCCCAGCATTACGATACTAATATATGGATCTAAACCTAAAAGTAAAACGATAATTTCATTTAAAAAATAAACAAAAAAAGAAAAGAAAATAAACCCATACTTTGTTACGGGTACAAAAACTAATATATATGCAGCTAAACCCTTTACAAAACGATTACTTTATTTTTATTTATTGGTTAAAAAGAGAAGCAAATGGGCAGCAAGGCTGATCACCAGCAAGGCAACCCTGATGTTTGTTTCACTATATATTCATTTCAAATTGTTTGTAAATTGATATAAAAGGGTGATTTCATACTTGTACGAATTCACTTCAAATTGTCTGTGAATTGATATAAGGGGGTGATTTCATATTTGAACTGGAGCTGCTATAGTACTTAAAGAAATTGTCGTTCAATAAAAGACCCCAAGAACAAGGGTTGTACAAGGAGGACGGGAGAGGATATGCTGCCAGCTGCCCCTCAAACCATTTGAGCTAATGTAAATTTGCATAAAAAAATACGTGTACGTCCAATATTTGCCGCTTAAGATAAATACCAGGGTTACAAATATACTTTACAATCTATAATTTGGACGTTCAAGAATTTGTGTATTATTATTGCAACTTAATATTCTATAAGGAATTAAGATTGAAATAACTCCTCATGACATACCATCCTCTAAATTGGCATTAAGGCTTAAGCCCACCCCGAATAAGAGATAAATGACCATGTCACAATACGATCCGGAACCTTCCATAATACGAGCCGTAGCCTCAACAAGATGAGGCTACGGACTTCTAACCCGAACAAGACAAAATCCATTAATGCATCAGAACAGTATCACTGCATCTACCAAACTCTTGTCTCTACTCTGAACATCGGACAAAAGTCCACGCTACAGGACACACTGAATAACGGGCTCCTGCACGAGTGAGATCATCATTTAGGAGCCTGTAGTCAACCCCCTGCACAGGTGAGATCATCATCTAGGGACCAGCATCCAACTCCTTCTTGCCCCTATAAATACCAACTTCTGGTATACACTAGGGGCATGACAAAAACACCTAAGAAAAACCCTAAAATAACACTTGGTGGCGTGAAGAATTCTTGAACACTTCACACCTGTTGGGAATCGCCAGCAAGTATCATATAAGTCAATCCCTCTTCTCACGCAAGATCAACCCTTTAGATTTTAAGTGTAAACTTACGCTTAAACAAGTGGTGCCATCCAACGCTCAGACACTGATCTTGTAACGAAGATGTCTGAAGACAGCTCTCGAAGTCCTCCGGGATTCGGAGCACAATCCCGCAGGGATAACCCCAATTTCGACCCAACAGAAAGACAACTCGATGCCATCGAGCCTTTGTTACGAGAATATTTGCGGAGGCTCAACATGCAAAGTGTGCGAACGAGGCTAGAATACGACGACACAAGTACGGAGGAGAGCAAAGAAACCAGAACACCATCACAGCGGGGCCCAGAGAGACACCCCGGAACCAGGGTGCATTTCGACGCACCCCCCATTACTCGCCGAAGCAATAGAGATGATCCCCCCGTGTGGGGAAACACAAGGCAACAAACGCACCTCCCCCCTCTGGCTGCCGGATATGTGCAAAGCGTGGGCCAGATATATAACCCACTCTATAACGCCTACAGCCAACCAACACCAACACCTCTTCCACACACCCAAACACCAACAAACCAACCGCACCCCCTCCCGGGGAGCTTTACCCAACACTTCACTCCACAATTTAGTCACTACTACACACCGCAACCGCCTCAAGGGCCATTTACCCAGCAACACATGACGCAACCGTTACCAAGGCCCACCACCCCAAGCGTCTCTCAGTCAGTACCCCACTTCCCAACCCCCAGGACATGGTGGTCCAAACGGAGCCAGGACCCTTTGTCCAATGGATTGAGGATTATCCCCTACCAGAGGGTGGGTTACCGAAAGGTATAGCCATGTACGACGGGAAGGACGACCCAGATAACCACCTCAAGCACTTTAATGGGATGATACGAATGCAGAAATGGACGGTCCCTGTAGCCTGCCACATGTTTGCCCTCACGCTAAAAGATGTAGCTAGAGCTTGGCTAGATGGCCTCCCCACCGGAAGTGTTGTCAATTTTGAAGATCTCAAAACGAAGTTCCGGTCCCACTTCAGCCAGCAACGCAAATACAAGAAGATACATCTGGAGGCACACAACATCAAGCGAAGAGAGAATGAGAGCACACGGCAGTTTATCACACGGTATACGGATGAAACTTCTCTTATAAAAGGTTTAAATGAAGACCAGAAAATCTCCGGCTTCGTGCATGGCCTGAGGTACCAGCCGCTGGTCGAATTCCTCTCAACAGACCTACCGCAAGCATATACAGCACTGATGGACAAGACATATACTTTCCTAGTTGGAAAAGAAATGCCCGGATGCGTTGGTGGACCCAGCTACGGACAACAGTCTGGGGGAAAAGAGATAGACAGAGGTCGGAGAGGTCGTAGCTACCGACATCGCCCAACTCCCTACAGCCGACCACAAGGTCCATCCCAGAGCAACGACGGAACATTGGGTAACACGCCCAAGCCACCCAGAGACGTTTTAGCCACAGAAAAGACTCCAGCTAAAACAGGGGGAAGCTCGCGGGCCAAAGATACGAGCAAATACTGTGACTTTCACGGCCGCCACGGCCATGACACAAACGAATGCAAGGTGTTCAAAAGCAAGGTCGAGGAAGCGGCAAAGTCAGGCAGGTTAGCAAGCTTACTCAAAGGAATCAAGGAGCAAGGCTCAAAGCAAGACACTGGCAAGCGCCCCATAATCGAAGCTCCGGAGCCAAAAGCAGAACCCCTAGAGAACACCATCATGGCGGTACTAGCAGGAGAAAGAAAACCCCCAAAGCCCCCGGCCGGAAGGGAACCATGGCGAAGCATAGCAATAAGCTTCCCACCAGTTAAAGAAGAAGAAGCCTCCGATGGCCCGATTATAATCAGTGCAATAATTGGAAACCACCCAGTCAAAAGGGTATACCTAGATACAGGCAGTGGGTGCGAGATAATGTACGAGCACTGTTTTTTGAAACTCACCGCAGCACTCCGAAGAACAAGAAAGGATATAACGAGCCCACTGGTCGGCTTCTCCGGAGAAAGGGCATGGTCACTGGGCGAGATCACCCTCAAAGTAACTATCGGAGAATCTCCCCAAAGCAGAACTGAAGTACTAACTTTCGTTATCATACGGGCTGCGTCTCCCTATAACGTTATATTGGGGAGAACGACCATGCGGAAAATGGGAATGGTACCATCGCCACTCCATGCAGAGGTAAAATTCCCTACACCTCGGGGAATAGGCTGCGTAAAATTCCCCGCAGAAAAGGTTCCGGAAGAAGAAATACGGAGTGTGGAGGCCACAAGTGAAAAAGTTATGATCAATGGCGAGCACCCGGAACAACATGTCCTCATAGGCAAACAACTCCCCACAAAATGTAAGAGAAGGCTTACGGAAATGCTACGAAGAAATAAAGATGTGTTTGCATGGACACCTGCGGACATGACCGGTGTCCCGCGGCAATTAACGATAGAGGGAGAAGTTTTCGACACACAGCACCGCCTCAATGCACGACCTCACGTAGAACCAATAAAGCAGAAAAGGCGAAGTTTGGCTCCGGATAGAAGCAAAGCCGTACAGGAGCAGGTCGCGGACCTGGTTAACGCCGGAATCCTAAGAGAGGTCAAGTACCAAAGCTGGATAGCAAACCCAGTTATGGTTAAAAAGCATGACGGAGGGTGGAGAGTGTGTAGACTTTACGGACATCAACAAAGCCTGTCCTAAAGATTGCTACCCACTGCCGGAGATAGATTGGAAGGTAGAGTCACTAGCAGGCTACCGCTTTAAATGCTTTTTAGACGCATACAAGGGCTACCACCAGATTCAAAAGCATCCTGAAGACGAAGACAAAACAGCCTTCTACACGACGGAGGGCATATACTGTTACAAAAAGATGCCTTTCGGACTTAAAAATGCCGGAGCCACATATCAAAGACTGGTAGATAAAGTGTTCGGAGGGCAGATTGGACACAACTTGGAAGCCTACGTCGACGATATGGTCATAAAAAGCAAAACTGAAGAAGACATGCTGCTGGATATTGAAGAGACATTCAGAACTCTCCGTGCCATTCACATGAAGTTAAATCCTAAGAAGTGTTCGTTCGGAATGGAGGAGGGGCAATTTCTGGGCCATATGATCACTAAGAATGGCTTCAAAGCCGACCCAGAAAAGATTAGGGATATCCAGAACATGAAGCCCCCGCAGGCTCTAAAAGAGGTCCAAAGCCTCAATGGCAAGCTAGCGGCACTACACCGTTTTCTATCCAAATCTTGCAGATTTCTTAGCAGAAACTCCTCCGGAAGAATCAAAAGGTAAACGGAAGAAAGCTCCGGAACCTACGGCCACAGAGAGTCAGCAAGAGCCATTCCCCTCTGTATGGAAACCATTCACTGACGGAGCCTCCAGTGCGGACGGCTCCGGTGCCGGCCTAATCCTAACCAACCCAGAAGGACAAGAATTCACATACGCCTTGAGGTTCAATTTCAAAACCTCGAACAATGTTGCCGAATACGAAGCCTTATTAGCAGGGCTCCGGATAGCAAAAGAAATGAAGGTGGAACACATACATGCCAGTGTGGACTCGCAAATAGTTGCTTTCCAAGTCAACGGAACATACGAAGCTAAAGAGCCGATAATGAAGAAATATCTGGAAAAAGTTCAAGAGATAAGGCGGCAATTCAAGTCCTTCCAAATACAAAACATAAGTAAAAATCGAAATAAGATTGCGGATGCCCTCAGCAAGCTAGCCTCTACCTCTTTTGCCCACCTCACCAAGAAGGTCCTGGTTGAGATGTTAGAAAAAAGTTCAGTCGAGGAAGAGGCTACGGTGGCCCCGATAGAAGAAGAGGGTCCGACCTGGATGACCCCCATCGTGGAATATTTAACAAGCGGAATCTTGCCAGAAGACAAAGACGAAGCAAGAAAAATAAGGATCAAAGCCCCGCAATACACCTTGAAAGAAGAAGGTCTGTACAGAAAGTCCTACCTAGGGCCACTATTGAGATGCGTGGGACCTTGCCAAGCCAGAGAAGTAATCAAAGAAGTCCACCATGGATCCTGCGGCCTGCACTCCGGCCCAAGAACGGCGGTAGCAAAAATCACCACAATGGGATACTATTGGCCTTCTATGCACAGCGACACGCTAAAAGAAATTCAGACCTGCGAATCCTGCCAGATACATGCTACGGCTCCCAAGGTACGAAAGAGCGAGCTTATTCCAGTGACATCAGCATGGCCCTTTATGAAATGGGGAATCGATATCGTGGGACCTTTCCCACAAGCTCTGGGAGGCGTGAAATTTCTGGTAGTAGCAATTGATTATTTTACTAAGTGGGTGGAAGCCAAACCACTAGCTACTATCTCCGGCAAAAACATGGAGAAGTTTGTATGGGAACAGATAGTCACAAGATTCGGAATCCCAAAGACTATAGTGAGCGATAATGGAAAGCAATTCTGTGAAGGGATTTTTCCCCAATTTTGCCAAAATTTGGAAATCCAGCAATGCTTCACCTCTGTAGCCCACCCACAGGCTAACGGACAAGTCGAGGTGACCAATAGAGACATTATAAGGGGTATAAAGGCGAGGCTGGGAAGAAGTCAGAATGGATGGGTGGACGAACTACACCAAGTCCTTTGGGCCCATAGGAC
>JAOEHQ010047840.1:0-10566 GCA_025447715.1 Asclepias incarnata | reverse complement strand
AATGTATATTACATTTTAATTTTAATACTTAATCATCTATATTTTAAGTAAAAACTTAAATATACATACTTGTTTTAATACTTAATCATCTATATTCATTAGTGTTCGTTTATCCGTTCGTGAACCGGTCGTTATGTTCGTTAATCCGTTCGTAAACCGTTCGTTAAGTTAAACGAACGAACATGAACAAGGTACCGTTCGTGTTCGTTCGATTCATTTACAGCCCTACCGCCAGTGTGGGGTACCTACCGGCTACCCGGCCTCCACTCCGCCTCCCATTAAAATGGATAGTGGAATAATATGACAACAATAAAGTATTTGTAAAAGTTGTGTGTGACTTCAACAACATCGAGATTTTTATTTTAATACATTTTGTCCGAGCAATTATTCGCTAAAAAGTTCTTTTGATTCTTAAATATAACCAATAGAAAAGAATATATGGGTTTATAAGTGATAACTACAACTTTAATGACGTAGTTTGTAATATAATGTTGTTCATATCCAATATATACAATTAGAAACTAAGCATGGACCCTTTTATTTATTTATTAATGTTGATCAATGACAAAGAGTAGAAACTATAGTGGCCCACTTCGAGAGAATTGGGAAATGTCTTTTAAGTACGACTTAGAGCCAATTTCTTAATTTGTGACCCCTCTCAAAAAGAGAAACTAAACATTTTTTTCCTTACAAACCATACTTGATCAAAATGACAATTTCCGAAGAAGAATACGCACGTTTGGGATAGTATTTTCCATGAAAGCTATGACGAAACTTAGTGTTGACAATACCGGATAATTTAGTCAGTGGCGTAGTCAGGATTTCAGTCTTCAACAACCACATAAAGACATGAACAATTGGTAAAAGAGTTTTTAGCCAAATAGTCGCAATCTCAATATAGTTTTTCAATTTGACGATGTCATTCATATAAGATTGTGCTAATTTAGATCCATAAAACCATCTCTCACTTGATACAAACCAAACACAATAGTTATTATTCAAACTTCTTTTTTTTTTTAATAAATTATCAAAAACTGGATACTATAAATCATTCCGTTGAAAGCTAACCTCACAAACTAGTTCATGCCAGACTTGATGAATTGCAAATCAATAGTTTGATCAACTCATAGCTTTTCATTTCATATAGTAATAAATAAACTATGAGTATCTTTTATCTTGAGTGAATGGGCCAAGTTTATTAAAATGGGCCAAAATATTTTTAATAAACCAAATCGTCCAACAAATTACAAATAATCATTATGGATGGGCCGTGGCCATTCCTAAGCTCTATGTGGGCATGTGGCTACGCCACTGAATTTAGTGAACACTAAACTCAATTGAATGTGTTACTTAAAAACTTGAATTTTTATTAGCCATTGAAAATACCATGGCGGCGTTGAAAATACCCATGGCCAGTGGTGGATCCAGGATTTCTCCAGAACGGGGGGCCTGGAAATTTTTTTTACCTTAAATAGGGTTGGGGCCTTATATTTTACGATTTTTGGTTAAGGGCATAGTAGGAAAAAAAAAATTTACAAAGAAAGTAATGGTTGAGGGGGGGCCGGTGACCACCCTGGTAAAGGGCTGGATCCGCCCCTGCCCATGGCGTTAAAAACTTAAAAAATTTAAGGTTTTAAGCTTTCATAGTTTGACTACAAAGTGGAAAAAAAATATCTAAATATGAAATTTTTAAATATTTTCATATTTAGATATTTCACCAACTAATAAAAAATACAACTTAAATATATTCATGTGTTCTTTTCAAAAAAAAAAACATACCCATGTGATGGAAAACCAAAAGTCGGTGGTCAGTGAAACCGGCCGTCGGCCACACTTTCCTAGCTAGTAACCGAATTTATGATTTTTATTTTTAATTTTGATTGATACTAGAATTTAAATATTTTTTTGAAAAAATCATTAGCCTCCGTATATTGGGCGCATACTATTCTGGTACTACATTACACAAAGAGGACACTGCATAGCTCATGAAAATAACATATGTTGCAAACGTGCTGAGGATACAAAAACACATTTTGGGACTATCTGATTGCAACCATACGAGTATGCCACCTGCCAAACTCTGATTTTTGTAAATGCAGTTATAATTATTTTTCTTCAATGGCAAGAAATAGCATTATCTATCTCTATTCTTTTTCAAAAGCCAGTTTTTTAAATCAAAGACTTTATTTTACCCATAATAATAACGATAAGAGGGATCCCAGAGTCACACCGCCTCTCCCATCACAAGTCCACCACTAGTCCCTGTCAGAGCCACATCAGAAAAACCCTCTCCCACCATTAATTTCCTAAAACATTTCCAATGCACTACTAGTTTAGGACCCATAATTTATTTAATTTTACACTTTTAAAGATATATTTATTTATATAACTTTATGAAATTAAATTAAATATTATATTAGTAATTAAAAAAAAACTTCATTAATAAAAAAAATTACATTACTTAAAAAATAACCTACATTACTTTAAAAAAACTACAATTCTTAAAAATTTTAAACTACAATTCCTAAAAAAACATTACATTAAATAAAAAACTAATCGGCGTTGGGACCTCGAACGTAATCTTTGTAGACGTTCATCACTTTTGTCTTCGCTAATGCGAGAAAGTTTCGTTCTTCCGCGGTCAACTCAGTTTGTCTCATAATCGCAAACGTCGCGTACATTGTTCGTTATGTCTTCTTTTGCGCGAATGGCGACAAGGGATTCCTTTTGTGTATCAATAAGCTCTTGTCGGGAGGTCCCAAGTTTGTTGAGGCGCACGACAAAACTCCCAAACCGTCGAGTGTTTTTGGGGGAAATTCATCGCCAACTATAATGCCCGAGTCGAGGTGCAAAGGGGGCCGAATCAAATAGCCAAAAATGGCGTTTAATCAAAGAACACGTCAACAAGTTCATCTCCATTTGTAGCAAGTACGATAAACATCGGATTAATGGCGAAAACGATGCCCAAGTAATGGAAGAAGCTCAAACGGCATACTTTGAGGAAACGAGATCGAAGTTTAATGTGTACGGCCGTTGGGTGCTTTTAAAGGATAAACCTAAGTTTCTTGCACACTCCGGTGTTGACGTTTGGGCCGAAGTATGGCCAAAAGAAAAATGGTTGTCGACGTTGAAGATAGTGAGGATGAGCAAGAGTATGAACCCGAAAATGAGTTTTTTGGTCCTGATCCATGCCAAGAAATGGATTTCCGGAAGCGTCAAGCCAACATTCCTTTAGAAGTCCATGGTACTTTCATCGAGGCTTTTGGTTTTTCAACCACTTTGGTTTTGCCTTTGCCTTTGGTTTTTTGGCTCGGCTTGGCTAGGCTTTGGGTTCGGGCTTGGCTTCGGCTTGGATGGGTTCGGTTTGGATGGATTGAAATGGTGGGGGTTGGTTGAATTTTTGAAAACCTCGTTGTTGAGCTTAGTATTGTTGGAATTGATAGTCGTTTTGGTAGGATCCAAGGTAGAAAGGTTGGTGACGAGTAAAAAATTTGGAAGGGTGGATAATATGATGTTACGAGCAGAGAGGTGTTCGAGGTTTGAGGTGCAAATGATGAGTTTGCGGGGGAGAAGTTAAGCGCGACGTTGAAGAAATCATCGGCGACTCATTGTTGGTTGGAACGAGACATGGATGGTGATGATTGAAAATGGTGATATTTGGGTTGTGAAATTTTGTAATATTTGGTTTAAAGTTTAGATGATGTTGTAAATTAAAATGGTGGTTGTTACTGGATTTATAAAGAAAATAAAGTTAAAAAAAAAATTTTTTAAAAAAAGAAAAGAAAAGCTGAAAAAGCCGTTGAAGGCTCAAAAGGCTAGTAGAAGAATTTTTTTGATTTTTTTCGTCTGGTAGTGTTAAATGTGTATTCGGTGTTTAAATGTATATGTATATATGTTATATATATATATATGTGTGTGTGTGTGTGTGTGTGTGTGTGTGTGTAAATGGATTAAAAGAAAAGAAACAATGCATGCTACTCGTCGTCCCAACCACGGGTCCCTCGAATAAGGACGAACCACGAGTCAGACCTAGTGGTGCGCACTCGTGGTCAGATGCAATACGGCCGCACCACGAGAAGACCACAGGGGGCACTGTGAGGCCTCTAATAATGAAAATAAAGTTAATGGTGTAGTAATTGAAACAAATAGTGAGGGGCGTGCACATGTTGTAGCCATCGATCATGTTGAGCTTTATTGTAGGCTTCGATATGGCCAGATTTTGGTGCTGGCCAGGATCTAGTACCGAAATCGAGGTTCTATCCCGGTCCCGTGTCGGTTAATATGGAACCAAGATCGATACCATGTTTCGTTATATTCGGATACCATGTTTCGTCAAACTTAGAACCGATACCGTTAGTACAGGTACGGAATGGTATCAGTCTCACGCCCAACCCTATCTATAGGCGTTGTAATACAAAGAGTGATACATAAGAGCCTTTACATAACTACACTTTGCCAAAAAGTACTTATCCTTTTGTGGCAATCAACATGGACCTTGTATATTGTCTAGTTGTCTTTTTATTGCTTCTTTTTTACTTACAAAATATTATTCATTAAATAACTCTTAGGATATGAAAGACATGAGAAAATATTGTTCAACTAAAACGGCACCATAGCAAGATGGTAGAGGTGCATAATTCCTTAACCACAACCTATACACATATATACAAGTCTTTATTACCAAATAGAAAGACCCTAGTTGGGGATGTGAATAGAAAGTCACTTTTAAAAAAAAAACCAAATAGAAAGAGAAATCTGGTAGTACAAGAAAATGAAATACTAACAATATTCATACATATGTTATGTAGGTGATATAATACAAAAATTAATTAAATATGTTGTAAATGATAGTATCTTTCTCTCACCCGAAAACACATACATATACATATGGTGATAGATCGAGAATACGTAATTTACAACATATTTGATTGGTTTGTTGAATCACATAAGTAGTATTACATGATACTTAAATTATCTAAAGATCGATTTATTGCATCTATTAACACCAAAATGTAACTTAAAGAACTATGTTAGCCGATTCTCTTGTTCTAAATTGCTCGCTTGTTGTCGGGAAAAAACACATTGCTTCCTATCTCCTCTTGGCTATCAATCATCCACAATGTATTGGGAGAGTAATCCCATATCGGAGAAGGTGATATTTCATAGCAGGTACCAAAAACTTGTCCTATACCATCATCTTCTAATAAATCTATATCTTTCCATATCTCATCCATTGAATTATACCCATCTTGTCCTTCACTAATATCGTTAACGCTGGTCGCGGTACTCTTCATTGGACCATTATTGCTTTGGTCATTTGTCAAAGCCACCATTTCTAGCCCCCCAGTGTCATAAAAGCTTCTTTCTTTGGTTTCCGTCATTGGCATGAAATGATCACTAGTAGGACTGCTAGTACAAATTGACGAGTAGCAAGTGGAATTTGACGCCGATGATGACGGAGACGATGCCCTTTTCTTTTCTTGCGCCTTCTTCCTCATATGGGTCCTCCAGTAATTCTTAATCTCGTTATCAGTTCGTCCTGGAAGTTTTCGAGCAATCCTAGACCATCTGCACATAACTCTAATAATCAAGAAACATACAAGAAAACAAAAAGTGTTGATAATTAATCTCTAGAAATACAACCATGATGCATAGAGTTCATTCTTTAAACCATAGCAAGCAATAATCAATAAGCATAAAGTAAATTGTAGATAAAGGCCATACATACATACATAATAATGTGTTAGAGAATACGTGTAATAATCACTAAACTACAACTTGTTCATTGTTATTTCTTGTCATCACATGCATAAAGGCCAAAAGGTGTATGACGAAGAGGTTAAGTGTGGGACTTTGACATGCTAGCTAGCTTGAATTATATCCAGCTAATCATTGGCCATTTGGCCTCCCTCTAATTATTTTTTTTATTATAATATTTTAACTAAACGTCAATCACATGAAGAATTGAAAAACGCTATTTTGCTAGTATGTTTACAGGGAAAATGTTATATACTGTTAACATTATATATGTTGTACTCACATTAATTTTCACACATGATAAAAAGCCCCCCTTGATTTTAATGTTTGTGAGAGCAACATTACATAACTATATACTGTTAACATTATATAAGTTATCCCCATGTTTATAAATAAACTTCGGTTTTGTCTTGATCATTGAAAGTTATGCCCATTCACAGAGCACCGAAGTGGCCCATAGGGAGCCCTCTAAGCTGAAAGGTATATTCGAGCTAAACAAAGAACCTTCAAATACGCATACGTGTATTCCCAGTCGAAATCCTTTCAAATATATATATATATAGGGGAGGTGAATGTAAGGTTGTTCCATACCTAAGCTTAGGTATGAAACCCTCACATTTTTGTTTTTTAATCCATAAAATCCATAGGGCCCAAGTCATTTATTTATTATACAACAAATATTAAAAAATTGGTATGTAAGGGGTTCCATATCTAAGCTTAGGTATGGGACAGCCTTATATTCACTTTTGTCATATATACATATGGGAGGTGAATATAAGGTTGTTCCATACCTATGTTTAGGTATGGAACCCTCACATTTTTGTTTTTTAATCCATAAAATTCATAGGGCCCAAGTCATTTATTTATTATACAACAAATATTAAAAAATTGGTATGAGAGGGGTTTCATACCTAAGCTTATGTATGAGACAACCTTATATTCACTTTTGCCATATATATATATATATATATATATATATATATATAAATGGGAAGGTTACTGTGTGAAGTGTCTTAAAGTGCGAAGTGTACAAAGCACTAATACACAACTTAAATATTACTAACATGCAGTGTCGATAGGAAAACATACACTTTTAACTATTTTTTTTCTATCGACACTATATGTTAGTGGTAACTAAGATGCATGCATGTCAGTACATGCATCTTAGTTACTACTGACATGCATCTTAGTTACTAAGGATTTTCAGCCACACATGTTTTTTTCTATCGACACTGCATGTTAGTAATATTTAAGCTGTGTATTAGTGCTTTACACATTTCGCATTTTAAGGGGCTTTGCACAGTAACCTGATTATATATATAGGAGTTGGTTATTGTAAAACAATTATTAAAGTAAAACAAATATGATAAAATCTTAATCATTGGATCATGATAAAATTCATGCACGAATATTAATAGAGCACAATTATATACATTGATGCACGAAGATGTTCATGATTCATAACGATTTTCAGTTAAGAGAAAAAAATATTTTATTTGTTTTACTTTAAACTTGTTTTATTTGAACCAAAACATATATATATATACGTACATATAAACCAAGAATATGTCTCTAACGTATATTGGGCGAATCGACATTTAGTGGTAGAATAATTCCGGTTAACTTTATTATAAGTTCATGAATTAAATATGAAGCAAGAAAAAAGGAATAATTACAAAGTTGCTAACTACTTGTATCCACCATACAAAAAAAATAGAAAAACGTTAATTTTCAAATTAAAAAATTTCAAGAAACATCCCATATCTACTCCATCATGAATAAGTCTTTGCATTAATTAAAATTTATCATATCATCCTATATAAAAACTTCATATGCATGTATAATAGAAATATATATAATAATAAATATGAATAAAATCAAACCTATTGCCCCATTTAGAGTGAAGCTCAACAATTCGGCATTCTTCTTGAGGAGTCATCTTGCCTCTTTTCAGACCAGGGTGTAGATAGTTTACCCATCTCAATCTGCAACTCTTTCCACTTCTTTTTAAACCTGAATAATTAAAATTTCAAGAAAAATAATCCCCAAAAATATTTATTTGGGTTGATTAGACTGAAGAAAATATATATAAAAAAAAAGGTAATTAGATTAGTGAAAAAATGTTATTTTTGTTATTTCTTTATCATGTTTACTCAAAATTACCAAGGCCAAAAAATCTTTAACCCTAATAGTAACCAATTACTACCTAGATTTTCAATTTTGTATCTCCCGCCACCTTCAAACCTGAAACTTTTGCTATGAAATCCCATCTTCGGTCTCCGAACGTGTTAACGAAAGAAACCAAATGAACATCTTCTTGTTCAGTCCATGGTCCTTTCCTCATCATAATCATCATCTCATCTTCTTGCCCCATCTTCTTTTTTCTTTTTGTTTTTTTTCTCTCTCTCAAGTCTCAAGGATCTTTTTTTTATATATTCTTTTAGATGATCGAATTGAGTCACACTGAAACATTGGTGGACATTAGGGTTGTTATTTATACTGATGTTGTTATCATGTTGGTTATAGTAAGTGGAGAGTTATATCTTGTGATAGGGTTTTGAATAGGATTGAAGACTTAATCGTGACCGTACGCATGTTGGTGGAGTGTTTTATTTTTTTTCTGATGATAAGGGGAACCCTACAAGGTCACAAACTTGGGTGATGTCAGGCCATTTATAAAGGTTTTTCCTTGTAGGGTTGGGTGGTATTTGATTTAATCCGCCCCTCATTCTCTTTCGCCAAATGGTTTGATAAGTGGATGTAGTTTTCATCATGCTTCTACAATATCAAAAAGCACTAGCTATATGCACCTTTAGTACGTGCTTATAAACTTATTAGTAGCTCCCGTTGGATTATTTGTTATCTAATATATAGTAGTATATTAGATTTTAGTGAGTAGATTTATTTATATATGAGATGAGATGTGAGTTTTAAGTTATATATATGTGTTTATAACTTAAATCCGATAAATAGTTTTAACAAAATTTGACATGGATCAAATAATTCTCAAATATGAATCTTTCGCTTCGAATGATGCGAAATGACACCAATCAATTGACAAGTTGGCCACAATGATTATCCCTCCATTTTAGCCCTCAAATTTCATAGCATTTAATTATAATTATATATATATATATATATATGTGTGTGTGTGCCCATCTATTTCCACCTCCATATTGTCTATTTTTATCATTTTTGTGCTTTAAACAGTTGTACGATATGCAGTATTAATTGTACAATGGTTTGTCCCTTATGGTGGAAATAGCACCCCCATATATATAGGTGCAGGTTATGATGTGAAGTATCTTAAGGAGGTGGGTGGAAATGTGGAATAGTAATAAGTCAGGTCTAATTTAGACATTTTCGTTACTTGTACTTAAATGGATGGGGGTGGTTTGCTTTATATAATAGTATAGAAGTATATAGATACACACGATTTGATGATAATGTTGACAATTAAATCAACCTCAAAATAGATTTTTAGAACCGAGTATTTTCAATAGATTATGGATCATGGTATTTCATATTTCCAAAGTAGATTTGATGAATGTAAGGTGTTTGGAGAAAAAAATAAAATAAAAATTCTAGTCTTCTATTTAATATGAAAATCATAAAGTTAGTTGATGATGAAAATCTAAATGATTCTTGTCTTAATCTTGGAAATGTTTTACCACACGATAGTTGTTCAAATAGTAAAACTTTTTGAGCAATTATAAAAGAAAAAGATTATATAGATTGACAACTTTATTGATCGAGAGTTATCATTCTGGTTTTAAATATTTAGTTAAGGATATTGTATTTATAAAAAGTTATGATAATAAACTTGGTATCAAATATAGATATTTTTATTAAGGAGAATGATAAAAATAGCTGTTGTGGGCCTTGTGGCTATGTTTAAGATGTTATTACATTCATAGAAAATTATATTTTGAATCATAACTCATAAATTTTGCCCCTTTAAAAATATGTAAATAATATATAGTTTAAAAATTATCAAGCATTACCTAACAAAAGAACTGGATGAGGCGTGCCCTTTTACACCATAAGTCGTGAGTTTGATCCTTATAGGGGGTCATTTTTAATATTCATGTTTTTGATCTTTTAATTATTCTTCTTTGTCTTTTTATTTCTCCTGGTTTTGTTTCTTAATTATTCTCTTTTGTTTTTTTTGTCATGTGAGTCAAAATGAAACCAAGTTAAACAAAAAAATCTAACAGTAAAATTCGGTCCGACTAAAATACTTTATTAAATTTGCCTCCCGTTTAAAAAAATCTAATACCGCCGCGCCCGAGGACATGAGGATAGGTGTTTGTGTAAGGAGTAGTTTTATTTTACACTGCAAATGGCCAAATGTTACGCACGACTGCACGAGGACCAGACCCATCTTGGGCCTTGCAACTTGGGCTGAAAATCTGAATTTTCTATAAGAATGTCAAAGTGTCAAACATTGTATATGAGTATATCTACTTGAGGGCTGAGGCTAAACCACTGGGGTATTATTATTTTCAATATTGAAAATTATAACACATTGATATTGAAAATTATAACACATTGTTAGAAATATTACACATTTTTAATATTGGAAATTACATTTTTAATATTGAAAATTACAACTTTATTTTTAATGATATATTGTAAATAGATTAATGACATAAGAAAGGTCTGATTTGGGGAAATAAAAGATGTTGTTGGTTAATAATTGATTAGAATGATTTTTTTGGTATATATATATATCTAAACACCTTATAAAGCATTTAGGAGGTGTCTTAATTTTTAAAAATTTTAAACATTTCCTTATATATCATATCA
>JAOEHQ010047839.1:0-10567 GCA_025447715.1 Asclepias incarnata | reverse complement strand
AGGGTTCCTAAAGGTTCCTAACCTTTTAGGGGTTCCTAAAATAACTTTTCAATATATATATATATATATATATATTGCATTATGAATGATCCAAACAAGATGACATAAAGCTTTAGTCACATAATTATAGTCTTATTTAAGAAAGCTTTGGAGGTGACAATCAACCGTGAGGGACCGGTTTGGTTAGTGTTGGGCACAAGATATTATTCCAGATCTAAACAGGGAAAACAAGTGTATTGGTTCTTTAGGAAATAGAGCTATCATCATGAAACTCAGAAACTACAACTATACATTTCGGTACTAGCGTTTTATATTACAGCAACACGAATGGAAAAAAAAAAAAAAGAGAGAGAGAGAAGTGTCATTACATATCAAACATAACTAGAGTCCCCTAACAGTAAATCAAGCATGTCAGCGGGAGTTAGAAAAGTTGTTCCCCCGAGAACAACTTCTATATCCGGTCTGCCACTTTCAGATAATGCCTCTTGAACTTCGAGTACCTTTAACACAAAACAGAGTTACAAGATCAGATACATGAAAAAAAAATCAACAAGAGGCTTTTCAGTCATATAAGAGTGAAAATATTTTAACATCAATATTGGGAAAGAACTGTGTTAATTTTGCAGGAAACGTTAGTTCAAATTTCAAAGAATAAAATGAGAGAAAAGTCAAAGTTAAAACATAAACAGACATAACGAGTGGTTGAATAAAAACCTCAATGGCATTCATGCCTCCCACCACGAAAACCAGTATCACATTTTGATCAGAGAGACTTGGTTTTGCCTGCAAATTTTAGACGCACAATTCAGTATTTAAATATGACCATGATGATAGCAAAAATTATGAACGAACATACCTGCCCCAGGCCAAACCTTCCAAATCCACTTTTAAAAAGCCGCCCAACAGTAGATGAATGATATTCCAAACCAGGTACGTCGTACTTGCTCAATATCCTGGTTAGAAGTTTATACAATAATCCCTTTCTCGAATAGGGATCATCGCCAATGCTATTTTCCCAGTTCAAAGTTGCTTCTCTTATCCCCTTGTTGCCCTTCAGATTGGCTAATTTGTGAAGAAATTTAAAAAGGTTATCAACTCTATCACGTAACTCTAATTTCAATTGCATGTCACTATAAACATGATCATTACTTTCATTCGCGTCAGCATCTTCTTCCCCCCAATTACCCCACTCATCGTCATCAAAATCATCAGCTTCTAAGGCCTTGGAGGACTCTTCTTTAGTCCCCCCATCTCTTTTCTTTTTCATGTTCGCTTCAAGATCGTCATATAGGCCATGGAGAAACTTCAGTTTTGCTAGTTCTGGGTTTTCCAGAATTGCATCCACGATAGCTTCTTTCAGAAAATGTTCCTCTTGCCAAGAAAAGGGACCAGCTGAACCTGAAGTAGGGAAATTTTCACCAGCCAATATATATCCTGTTACCGTTAACAACAAAGCATCTTCAATTGAAAACAGCCCCTCTGACGATTCGGTTTTTACGAAAGAACTTTTATTGATAATATCACACATTTGCGAAGAAAGGCTTTGACTTGTGTCTCCGGCACTTATATTGAGTATTTTCTCAGCACTTGCAAACGAATCCCATTTGGTACGATATCTTTCACTCATAGCATGGGACGTGGCTGCTGCCAGCTGTATAATCCCTTTGTTTTGCATAAAAGACGTTTGATTTCTAGCAAGAGCTCTAATCATATGTTGTAATTCTAATCTAGGTTGTGTTTTTGAATTCACAGAGATCTTTTCTTTATGCAGTGTTTCTTTAAGCCACTTCTTAATCATTAAACTACCATCTTTTGTTCTCCTATCTAAAAGAGATTCCAGTAACAATGCCCCATTAAAGCTTTCCGTAGAAATCAACGACCCACTAAGCAGCTCGCTCTCTAAAAGAATACTATTTTCACCATCCCGTTTATTACCAAGACTAACCAACCTATCTATTTGTGTAGCTGAATCATTAGAATTCCACCCATGTAAAAAAGCTTCAATTGTTTCAAAGAGATGAACATTTGTCATTTGGACTTCTCTAAGAACATCAGCCAGTGGAATCTGAACATCAAGAGGAGCACGCAGTATGTTTGCAGGCCTGTTTCCAAGATGGGTCTGTAAACCCTTGGTTGAACCAGAGGATGAGCGGATTCTACGAGGAACGGATGAAAAGATCCGATCAACAAGGGAATCTCCATGACAACACGGCGTAAGCAGGTCAGCTGTGCGGTCAATGAGCAATAGCCCTGCAGATCGTTTATGGCGTCCAACATCATAAAGACTAGACATATCTGTAATAAGCTTCCCGACAGTTCTTGATAGGTCACCAAGCGAAAATATTTCAAGTTTCAGGTCCATCTACAAGTTTTATAAATAAAACTTAAAATGCCAAAGGCAATATACATTGTTACAAATTTACCAAATCTAAAAATTTGTAGAAATCATTACCTTTGAGGTCAGGTGATAAAGAAATTGTGCTGTAAGAGCAACCCCGGCAGGTACATCCTCGCCATCATGAGATGTCCCGGTACTTAATGGAGGTAACCCAGAGCTAATGGAACTTTCTTGCTCCGGTGATAAATATGCCTCAGCGATTGATCCTTCTGATGGTAACACAAAGAACTTGGGTGAAAATGGGCATATTATCAAAGGGAAGTGATGCACATTAGCAATCAGTTTTTTCCCTACATCTTCTGTTTGGCCTATTCGATCAACATCATACATATCTTTAGTACTGGTAAAAACTGGGGACATAGGGATATTATCTTCACATGGGGTGAGTTTCAACCACCCCTCGTCTTCAGGGATGAGATTTTCCTTAACCTTCTTGATATTTGAATTATTTTTCTTCATGAACTCCTCATAATCTTGCACAAGTAAAGATTGATATTCATGATAAGCATCTGGTCCCAAAGGTGAATCAGGATATGCTGAATGACCTATCTGCAATAGCAAGATGGTAGATATTAAAAGAGAGAATTTTGAAAACATAAAGACCAATCACCTTTACATTAGCCACAAATATGTAATAAACTCACCGAACACTATGAAATGACTTAAACTTGAATTCAGTCAGGAAAGAAAATATAGGGATCTTACCGATCAGGAAGTTAAGAACTCCAAATTAGAGGGAGTATCGCATTTACACAGGAAGAGTAACAAACCCTAACAAGTGCATATGCACTTATAAAATCTCTGTCATCTGACATAACGATTCATGAATAAGTTACTTAAACGTTCAAAGATCCCCCCCCCCGAAAAAAAAAAAAAAAGAAGTAAATAAATTAAAAAAATCAATAAGTAAATAAGGCTATTCATACTTAGACCAACTCTGGCTTGCCAATTTTTAATGAACTCTATGAGGAAGGCTCCAATTACAAATACACATTACCGTGCTCCAGAACTGTTCATAAAGAGCTCTTATATTGTGTGTCACCCACTCAACCTCCACCATAGTAGTGTAGGCGTCTTTATCTTAACTCTTTTCAACCCTATACTTTTGCTAACTTTGCAATTTGGTCCCTTTCTTTCGCCTAGATACTACTCTTGAGACTTGACGCTTATTTATTTAAATTATCCATCGTACCCTTTAACTTATTCCAACCTTCATTTTCAATTCCATTGAGTCAATAATATTGTTTGTTTTGTAAACAAAATATAGTATGAGTTAATTTAATTTTGATAACAAAATCCAAAATTCAACATCTTCATCTCCATGTTCAACATCATCTTGTACATATCCATTTCGAATGTGCACATTCTAAGGATCCATATAATTAACACAAACTTAAGATTTCTTGAACTCAAATCACAATTTTACCACAAACTAGTAAATACAACTTTAACCTATTTCAGATTTCAAATTGTTATAAAATTTCAACATAAAAATCTAACGATCTAACATCTTAATAAACACAAAATCAACATCAAATTTAACTAAAAACCCATATAAATCTCACAAACAAGTTCATAACATTTCTTGGAGGAAAGATACAATACAACAAATCAGATAATTGAAGAGGGGGAAACTAAGACAAAAGTCACAATATAGAAAAGGGAAAAACAAAATAATAAGGAGACGAATCCGGTGTGCAACAGCAAAAACATCGAAATAAAAAAAGAATTAATCTGGAGTGCAATTGCTGGCAAAAAAAATAGGTGGTGTGCCGCTGTTGCACAAGGTGTATAGGTGGCCAGTGAGGGATGGCAGAGAAGAGAAGGTCGCCGGCGAAGGAGGACAATGGAGAAGAAGATGTGGTAGCTGTTGAAGAAGATGAGGGAGGTGAGAGAGGGGTGAGGGGTTGGGCAATGTTATTTATGTCAGGTGTAGGGTTTTTTTCAGTTGTGTCTCAAAGATGTGCAGACACCATCCCATGTCTTCTTTTGAAGATATATGAAGATCATTTTAAATCTGATGTCGTCTCTCAAACAAACAGTTATTAGAAAATATTCGCCTGCCCGCAGGGCGCAGACATAAGACCTATTCCTAAAGAATATCTTATTGTAGAAAACAGACGCCACCTAAGCTACTCCTAATGTTTATGTTGCATCTTAATATGGGAGTGTATTCTGAGCCGTCCATCGAAGATATAAGCATTCAACCAAATCATAGAGGAGGTTGAAATAGAGAGTACAGCTAAGTTGACGCGAGTCAGCGGTCATACTATTAGCTTACAGAATACTTTAGCATTTGTAAGAATTGACAAATATCTCACAAATATCAGACAGCTCAGAATTGAAGAACAATATCATCCAGGAATTTTGATATGAAGAATTGTCATTAGACAATTGTTCTCTACAAATGAAAGTCAAAAACTAAGACTGGTACACTCCATCTATGTATACAGAAAGAATGGAGCACGTGACCACACACAGCATACATAAAATACAGGAAGAATATTTGTCATTTAATAAGATCCTGATCCAAGAATACTATTCATTTTAAATTCAACACATGACGTAAAACAGCAAAAAAGAATATTTGGAATGTCTATATAGTATTCACCTCAGTCATTGGGTGTGTGTGTGTGTGGGTGTGTGTGTGTGTGTGTGTGTGAGAGAGAGAGAGAGAGAGAGTGAGAGAGAGAGAGAGAGAGAGAGAGAGAGAGAGAGAGAGAGAGAGAGAGAGAGAGAGAGAGAGAGCATCTGAATTATATTCAACTAGTTCACAAAACTTCAAGTAGAACACTAACAAAGGCACCAAATGAGTCCAGTAGTACTAGAGCAACCAAATACCCGTTGATCAAGAAAAAAGAAAAAAACAAGGACATGAAAAAAATACCGACTTGCTGGTAGATGAGGCAGCACCTGCACCACCATGTCCGTCACTTATGCCAAACAGCCCAAACTGCATAAGGATATATTCAATATCACTAGACCTTCAGATAATGAGCATAAGCTTTAAGTAATGAATAGGATTAAAACATTCTGGTACCTGATCAGCCCCAGGCAGAGGCCAATGGTAATAGCAGACATCTTCCATCGGCAGTTTCTTCCCACCTTTGCGCGCAGACATGGGATCTGACACTACTCCAACTCCAAATGGAACCTTATTTAACGGAGATGTAATTTGAACCTGCCAAAAAGAAAATAAAAACCTTAATCAAACTAATAAGAAAGCTATGATATTCAGAAAAGGTAAACTAACATGGTTCGTGTAATAAAGGGAAGTGTATGGAGCACTTCACTTTCATTCTCCGTTTTATACTATGTAACTAGTTTGAGTAGAAGGCTTGTGATCATTGTTTTGGTGATAAAAGAAGAATGAGCTCTATCTCCATACAGATATGAAATAATGAAAAGATGAATGATAAAGGCACAATAACACTATCATTCACATTAACTTAAAGGAGAAGATACTCGCCAAAAGATCAGGCAAGAAAGGTAGCATACTCCCTCCATCAAACATTAATTATTGGTTGACTCTACGCACAAACTAAGAAAAAAAAGCAGTCGAAAAACTAGAATGTCTAAAAGATGTCATGCATTTAACTCTACGTGCAAAAATGCCAACTATTTCAACTAAAATCATAAACATCTCTAGATTCTTGTGCAAACAAGATTGTATATCTTTTAACTTAGGATGTACCATACTCTTGTTAATGACACAAAATCTCGACCTACTAGCTAAAGAAAGAAATAACACGAACTACTTGATTTTGGAATATCAAAACTGTTGAAGTGGAAATGGTGTCCATCTCGAAAGTCTGCTAGCAAAGTATCATCTAAAAGGTGTCCATGGTTTCGAGCATCAATGCAGGTAAAGTTTTGGTACTAAATGCCTAGAAGTATTCCAAAATGATGCAATGTTAAAGCTTAATTTTCTAGACCAAATTTGTAGAGACTGAAGACTGTTATCAAAACAAAGACAACTTCTAGACATATAAACTCACATGTATCTTTGAAGATGTTCCAAGAGTTATTATGTCTCCACTACTGAGCTCAGCTGGATCACCCCAATGTCTACTTCCAGTTTGAGGATGGTGGACTGCCTTGGAATTCAAAAGAGTTCCATTTAAGCTACCCATGTCAACCAACTCCCATTTCAACTTCTGAAAGCATAAGCAAGATAAGATTAGTGATTCAACCCAATAGAATCAGAAACGAATAACAGAACTAGAGATGTGAGAAAATGGCATAAGACTAGACTCCTACACTTGCGTTCCAATTTATTCGGGCATGCTTTCCCGATACTTCTGAATCGGTCACCAATACATCACTAGGCAAAACTCTTCCAAGAGTCAATGGGAGATTAGATTTGTTTGTTGATAGTATAGAGTGATGTGCTCCACATGAAGGACCAGAAATAACCTCCAAGTTGAGGATGCTTCCTGCACTTCTAACACAAATATATGATAACATGTCTTGCAAACTCAAGCAACAAGAGAAACATTAAAAAAAAGAGAGAGAGAGAGATTGGCTAGAAATTAAATATATGCAAGGGAAGGAGAAATTACTCTGATCTGCAGAAGATTTGGAAATAAACAACTTCCCGGGACTACCATCATCTGCTTTGATTTTTGATTTGAAATTTGAATCTTCCTTTGTATCGTATTTCTGTTCTCCAGCAGAGACATGAGGACGCTTCAAAGTTTGACCGACCACAACACTCTCGGAGTGGTCAGAAATATCAAGGATAAGGCTGTCATCATGTGACAACTGCGAATGGGTGCGTGGATGGATAGGTGGAAGCCCATTTTTATAATATGTTCGAGGTGAACCAACATGCCCATCAGCTTGATAATACACGCTTTCTGAATCACGATTGCTAGAATGCTCGCTGATATCAGCCTCAGCCACATCCGAATCTTGAGAAACAAGAGGCCTTTCTACGTCTTCTTGAACCTAAACAAGATAACAATAAGTGTGAGTAATCCAAATGGAATTGCTTATTATACTTAAAATCCCGAACACTTACACACAATCACAACCAAACAATCACACACACACACACGCATATTGTGAGAAACACGGGTGCCTAAATGGTAAAGCTGTTAAAACTAGAACTTTAGGCCCCCGGTTTTTAAGTCTCTACATTTGAATGCCTATGTATATATCAAAGGCCGTTTTTGAACCTCAAAAAGAGTCTAATTCTATATTTCTTTTACTTTTGAGACGAGTTGTTAGTAGATAAAGGCAAAAGTGTATCTAAGCTCTAGTACAGTCGAGTATTAATTCGTAAAATTTCTAATTTATAAAACCTTATTTCACAAATCCACTTCACGCACTTGAAGTGCTTGAGACGGCCCTGGTGAGAAAACGCCCTCTATATAAAACGATTAGTCAAAAGTAGTAGATTAATTTGTCAAAATGGATTCGTGTATACTTAAATAAGTCAAAATGTAATTCCTTTTAGAGAAAGACAGCTACTTTCGAAAAATAAATGCTGACTTCGATACACATACAATTAACAATTAGTTTAATAAATATACATAAAATCATGAACAAATACTAAACATTTAAATAACTACAAACAATAATAATCAAGTTTAGGTTAAATTATTTACAAATGATAAGCAAAGAGGAACAAAAACCCTAATAAAAAATGAAATCAATCAATAATCAATAATATAATGAATATATAAAGATATAGATATAGATACAGATATAGATATAGATATAGATATAGATATAGAGAGATAGATATATACATCGGAAGATGATGTGGTGGCTTTGATGGTGGAAGAACGGAAATAGGGAGAGAAAAAACGGCGGAATGGTTTACAAGCAGCGATCATGATAAGAATGATGACGGTAATGACAAGAAGAGCAAGGAGGAGGTAGGGAAGTACGGCACCGCCGGTGGTGGTGCCAATGCCGCCAACTAGTGTCACGATCTCCATAGATTGGGTTTGTGCTTTGATCTCTCTGTCTATTTATATATTTATTTTAGGAAAAATTATATAAAATAAATAAATAGATGATATAGTTGATTGTATTAGACAAGAAAATGTTGCTTATATTTGTAAAAATTTGTAAAATGTAATAAAACATATCTTATTATTTTAGAAAGTCAATATATTTCAATTTGCTCATCGTATATTCGTATAATAGAATAGAATTAGAATTTAGAATCTATATATAACTTATATTAATTAAAGGAATAACTTATATGTTTCCGGAAGCACCTAACTTAGGTGCTACCAACCCAAATTTATAAAACAATTTTATATATTCGGTCCTCCGCCTATTTAAAACATACGCATGTAATCCCTCATTTACAAAAGGAAGCACCTAAGTTGTATGCTTCCAGAAGCATATAGGTTATTCCCATTAATTAATGCACCAACCTTAATTTTCTAGACGAAAGTATCGAATATAATTATCTATGTTTCTTTTAAAAAAGTTATATTCGTTGAACTATCTTATCTTATGCAATCGTTAATATTTTTAATAGCGAATTTCATAAATAAATTTAATTTTTTAAAATCCGAACAAAGAGAATAATGCATTATATCAAAATGTTTTATGAACCTAGTGGTATTTGATTTTGAAATCCGCCACTGCACCCTATGTTGATATAGAATTTTATAAAACGTGTTTGGTTAAAACTCACATTTTTAATTATTTATATATACTCGTAAAACATGTGAAAGGAAACTATGACCCAAAATAAAATAAAAGGTTACAACAACCGAATAACCCAGTTTTGTAAAACTATGAACTGTTTACTTTATCTTATTTCAAGTAAAAAAAAAGTACAAAAACTCACTTGTATTATTATCTCCTCTCACTCTTTCTCGCCTTTTTCATTTCCAACCTTTTAACTCTGTTTTGTAATTTCCTTTCTCCCATGAAAAATTTTAGAAATGGCAAATCCCACCTTCTAACTCTGTTTTGTAATGAATAATCAACTACTAAGGTTTTTTTTATAGAAAAAAAAAAAAAGAAGAAAGACAATGATTCCGGCCTAACTGGTTGATTCCGTCCTCTCGATGGCCTTTCGTGCCCACTATTGTTTTTTCTTAAAATGCTTTCTTTTATTATCGATCGGGTCGGTAAAAGTCTTCACGAACGTTGCATACTCCGGATAAATGTCGTCGGTCAAATAGTATCCGGCCTTGTAGAAGTTTTCGTTTACAAAAAACGAACCTACAAGTAAAAAATAAACATATAAGTAAAAAATAAACACATAAGTTAAAAAGGAAACATATGATTAAAAAATAAACACATAAGTTAAAAACAAACATATAAGTTAAAAACATACTTGTAAGCGCCAAACCGGATATAAGTTCTTCGAGAATAGGCGATGATTCGAAGACATTGATGTCGTTGTGCGACCCCTGCTGTCCAAAATATGCGCTCCAAATCCATAAAATATACGACGCAACCGCTTGAAGCATCAACGACAATCTGCCAACATCACCTCGTGTGTGAGTACCTCGCCACGCCATGGGACACTTCTGCCACGACCAATGCATGCAATCAATACTACCAATCATATCGGGGAAACCATGAACCTGTTCATGCACGTCGTATATGCGCTGAAGATCACACCAAGTTGGTCTTCGTAGGTATGTAGACCCATACAGCTCAACCTAATAAATATAACACGTAACTAATAAATATAAAACTTAACTAATAAATATAAAACGTAACTAATAAATATAAAAGGAAACTAATAATTATAAAACGTAACTAATTATTATATATAACAATTGAAGAAGGCTTAGCTACAGTAACCATGTGAAATTACCTCTTTGCCCCCATGAGCTTCTACATCTTTCTACTCCTTTCTCTACTCTCCCATCCTCTTCTTTCTTAAGGAAAAAAAAAAAAACGCAGACCACATCCCTTTCCCCAATCTTCTTTATTCTTCATCACCGGCGACCTTCTCCGCCTCCAACCATAAATTCCGGCTGACTGATTCTACATCCTTCTACTCTTTCCCTGATCTCCCATCCCCTTCTTTATTAAGAAGAAAAAAAAAATTGATTCAGCCATAGATGATGATGACGATGATTATTTTTTAGATGATGAAGAAAAAGGCAGAGATTAGTAATTTTATAAGCTTATCCTATAAGGTATGATTTCTACTAATATTGTTATTGAGAAACTAGGGTT
>JAOEHQ010047838.1:0-10568 GCA_025447715.1 Asclepias incarnata | reverse complement strand
AGGTGGAAGGCAGCCCTTAAGAAGGTTGGCAATATGGCTGGCGAAGTTCCTAGTGGGTATGTGTTTATGTTCCTCACGGAAAATTTTCAGCCACTGCTTAGTCTTTGGCCTAGCTTACCGAAAGGCTTAAAGCTTTTATTTGTGTTACTAGACCATAAAAATACTAAGTTTCTTTCAATAAGCTTTTATATGTCAGGGCCGTCTCTAAGGATTTATGAGCTTAGGACGAGCTTGGAAAAAAAAAGGCTCCTAGAATAGGCACAACGAATTAGATTATGTAAACCATTTTTAAAAACGACAATAAATATTATATCAGTAGATATAATTTAAGTTATTCAGAGATATAAAGTTTAACAAAAATAGGAGTTTTCTGATCATATAAACTTAAATAATAATTAAAATATAATACTAATAATAAATTTTCAATCCTATGTAACTTTTAATTAATTGGCTCTATCATTGATTCGACTTTTCTTATATTGTTGCTTGCTTTCAATAAAGAAACAACGAGGAAGTACTATTTTTCATGTGTCAAGAAAAAACGATAATATATATATATTTTTTTATTGACAAAAGATGTGTAGGTGGGTTTTTTTTATGGGCTACGTTATATGATTTAACGTTTAAAGGATTAATGTGTTTCTCACATGTTTAATGGGCTTACTTGATTATATATTTATATATAGAAGTTTAAAAATTCAGGTCCCTCAAAAAATCGGACTTCTGTCGGTCGCCCGCTTTGGCTTATGCCAAAGCCGGCCATGTAATTTGTGTAATTTGTCATTCAACTAGTTAGATTAAAGTTCTTAGGATCTCTTATGCTGCATGTAGCTTGTAATTCTTTAATTTTTTTTTAATAAAAGAACTAGACAGTTGAAAATCACATCTTAAGCTGAACACGTACTCTTGTATTTTCGTAGCGCTGAATTTGCTGTGTTTTGATGCAGGCCTGAAACGAAGTTTTTGAAAAAAGTTGTTGGCATTATTGAGAAAAGGATTGATCTCAAAGAAGTTTATCGTAAAGCCAATCTTGTAGGGATGGATACTCGGCGTAAGGAGGTCGATCATTGGTTAGAAAGATCCGGTGCCCAAATACTAGCAGTTTGGGGCATGGGAGGAATTGGTAAGACGACTTTGGCCAGGCACATTGTCTACTCTAATTGGGAAATTTTTGTAAGCCTCAGCATCTTGGAAGACATTGGTAGTAAATCAGCAGAACAATTGCATGAGCAACAACAAAAGCTTCTTAGAGATATCTTACAGGACAAGAAGAGAAAAATCCCTAGTGTTTGGCAAGGTACGTGTAAGATTGAAAATGCTCTAAAAACAGAAAAGGCACTCATTGTTCTTGATAACATTGTTGAACCGAGCCAATTGTTTGTCTTACTTGGAACTGGAATTGAAACACAATGCAAGATTATAATAACAACAAGGGAACGTAATCCACATAAATGGTTTAAGTCTACTTCTTGGAGGTGTCAGGAACTGGAAATGAAATCACTTGATAAGAATGATTCATTAGAGCTGTTAAGTCGTCATGCTTTTGGATCCAAAGCTCCAACCGAATGTTATGACCATCTTGTAGAGAAGGCACTACGGTATTGTGAAGGAAATCCACTTGCTCTTGAAGTATTGGGTTCCTCCCTATCTCAGAATAACAAGCAACTTTGGGAAAGTAGATTGAATTCGTTTGAAAAAGAGCTTCATGCTGGAATTCTTAGTGTACTCATAGGGAGCTACGAGTTATTGCCACTGGACTCTGACAGAGATTTGTTTTTGCATATTGCTTGTTTCTTTGTTGGCAAAGACATAGATTATGTAGTGAAGATATTAGAGCCTGATTACTCGGCTTTGTCTGGGATAGAAAACCTCTTTAAAAGCTGCCTTCTTTCCGTTTCACCAAACAAAAAACTGATGATGCACCGAATGCTTCAAGAAATGGCAAGAACAATTGTCTATAAAGAGTCACCCAAAGACCCTGCGAAACGTAGTAGAGTTTGGAGAGATGAGGAGTCTTATGATATGTTGAGAAAAGGAAAGGTATAGTATGATAAGATATCAATTGCAGCTTATTTTACCTTTCATACCTTCTTAGTTTGATCTGTAGTTTTAAGCGTTTGTCATCTTTCTATTTAGGGTTCAGAAAATATCGAAGGTCTAGCTCTTGACATAAACCTGCTAAATCAGCAAAAAGCGCAGCATGCATATAAGGTAATAGAGCTTTTAGAAGCTCGTGTTTGATTTTTCCATGGAGATTTATATATGAAGCTTTTCCAACTCTTAGTGAGGGACATTTTTATCTGTATATATGTAATTACATAAATATAAATTCAAAAGTGATCAAATAAAACTCGGGCAAATGCGTGAACATGTGGTGATTTGTGTAAATAGTTGCCATAAAAGAAGTAACTTTTACTTAATATGGTTAGTCTTAGTGAATATTCATTTTTCCGTCTGATGTGTATCAACTGATTAAAACATAAAATAGGAGAGAAAACAAAGAGAATAACACAAGAAAACAATAGTTGGATGATAGATAGAGTTCCAGTGACTCCTAATTAGTTCAAAGAATCGACATATTATTTCCTATCCTAAACAAATGGCACGCAGACTCCAAAGTAATTACCAATTATAATTAAATAACTATTGTAACTTGACACTTAACTACCCTTGACTTTTTAGCCAGTAGATCCATATCACCGTCTCATTTACGACAAAGAGACAGCAGCTTTGTACTTCTTATCCATGGTAAATATGCCTGGGAAACCGCACATTGTTACACCTTCAAACTTTTGAACAGAAATGAATTTGAACAGATCGTAGGTCTAATTCGAACTCTTTTTAGGAGTTATTTACGACAATTCTCGAAATTGAGTTCAGTTTTACACATTAGTTTCATCGATATTTGTCTGATACCTTTGTTTTACTTTAGCCTGTATATTTACATGATAACCGGGGCACCATATTCTTCAATGTTATATTTGCAGTCATCAGACCTAAATACAGAGTCATTTAAGAAGATGGACAAATTAAAATTGCTCCAGCTAAACTGGGTGGGTCTCACTGGACCCTACGAGCATTTTTCAGAACAGTTAAGATGGCTCTGCTGGATTGGATTGCGTTTACGAGCCATACCCTCCGACTTGTGCATGGAAAACTTGGTGGCTATAGATATGAGCTATAGCTGCCTGGAAGAATTTGAACCACCTGCGGTAGGGAACTCAGCCTCCTCTTATTTTAGCTGTTCGTTGATTTTTCATGGTCTTTACGTAGAGGTGTATAGTTTGCAATAATTCATAGTACTTTGAAAACAGGATCTTCATTCACTCAAGATTTTGAATCTTAGAAGCTCAAAGAAGCTACGTGAAATCCGCAATATCTTTCGACTCCGTTATCTTGAGATTTTGATTCTCTGGGATTGTAGAAGTCTGACTCATGTAACCCTTGGAGATCTTACTTGTCTTGCTATATTGAATATAACAGGGTGTAAAAAGTTGTGCACAAGGGAGGAAATAAGTCCATTAGTAAGTCAAGAAGGATCATCTTTTCATGCCATAAAAAGTACTCAGCAAGCTTCCTTTCTTTTGCCTCAGTCATTACAGCAGTTATACCTAATGAACTGCAATCTTAGTGACACTGATTATTTTCCTCTTACTTTCAAAGACCAACCGCTTTTGATATACTTGAATCTAGTCAATAGTCCGTTTGAACTCCTGCCTAGTTACAATTATCTTAAACGTCTTCGGGTCCTTGACGTCAGTGGTTGCAGTGATCTTAAAGAGCTGTTATATCTTCCAAGTACACTTGCAGAATTGTACATTTATTATTGTAATTCGTTGAATATAGTAACTTTTGAGTCACATCGATTCACATTGCAAGAATTTGGCTATGAAGGCTGTGTCAATTTGTGTGAAGTTGAAGGCCTTTTCAAATTGATGCCAGTAACCAAGCTTGAAGAATCTGATTTGAAACACATGACTTGGCTCAAAGAATATCAAGATCTTAAGGTGTGCTTGGTTGGTGATGCCGAGCTTACCAAAGGCAGGAGTTCGTGTGTCCAGGTTTGCCCTTTTTTTGAAATATATATATATTTAATTATTTATACACGATCTCTCTCTCTCTATATATATAGATGCGGTTTCTGTGCAAAGTGTCTTAAAATGCAAAATGTTCGAAGCACTAATACACAGCTTAACTATTATAACACTAAGATGTATGTTAAGGGCAAAGCCAAGTAACGAAGATGTATGTTAAGAGCTGAGCCCGTACGGCTAATAGCGGAGCCCGTACCGTAGATCACCCCATCCCCGGTGATCACCCTCATGATCGATCACCCCACCATCTCTCTTTTATGAATACCCTTAAGGGCGGAGCCCGTATTTAACCACTCTCTGAAACCAACCAAATTAAGGTGTATCATAATGTCTTTTAAGCTGTGTATTAGTGTTTCACACATTTTACAAAGCATTTAGCCTTTTTGGTTGAAATTAAGTTTCAACAATTTACAAGATGTTATACATGATGTACAATCTAAAAAAGTTATGTTTAGGTTACATCTTTTTTTGTAACATCTTTTTAATTATTAATATGTAATTATATTTGGGTTAATATTTATTTATAACATCCATATAACCATTAATATGAACCTAATACATTTATAATTAATTTTTTTGTAACGATTTTTTTAAATACTTCAATAATTAATTAAACTTAATTAGAGTTAATTTCAAAAATACCCCATGTAGTTTGCAATATTATCAAGTTTAATACTTGTGCTTTTTTTTATTAGCACCCATTCTTGTAGTTACGATTTGTATCAACGCCCATCCCTCCAACTAACGTTCGTTAGTTTTTGATTTGTTAAGTACATCTTGTGCATTACACATGAAGGTATTTTGGTCCTTTCAACCCAATCTCTTCCATAACTTCTATTAATTATCATCTTAATCATCAACAACAAACTCACAACAATAATAACACATTTTAATCACCACTAATTGAGTCTAGATTTTATTGATATATCATACTTTGATGCATTTATTTTCTTAGGACACCAAATGTAATTATATGTCTTTGTAACATTGTGTATCTTTGTGATATAGCCGGAACATTCATAGTTATATTTATTTTTAGATATTTCACGCTGATTGAATGGAAATCCTACCAATGCTAAAATCAATGTCAACATTGAGTGTGGGTCACATAATTTATTTGTATGAGAAATAAAGGTATCGACCAATCCATCAATAGATGGAGTGGTACAGTGGTACCCGTTACTAATGCAGATTGGGCACACAAGTGAAGTTGAGAGACGTGTGTTCGATTCTTAAGGATGCCTAAATCATGTAGGTATTAAGTGAAAGTATTTTACCGGTATCATAACCCTTACGGGGTGGGATGATAGGATCCAATGTGGGTCTGGGAGAGGGTTCCCTCCTTTACCCTTGTTTAGAAATAAAGGTATCGAACACCTTTGTGACACTGTCTTTATTTCTTATATAAATGTAATTGAGTTAACGGGAATTGAAGTCTATGTGACCTCGTAGTTATTTCTCAAAGTCTTTGAGGAAACTAAAGCATAGTTATCGAACGCCTTTATGACACTGACCATGTTTTACATTTTTTAGAACATTTTAGTGCTTCCAAAGCCCTAGATACCATTTGAGAGACAAAAGTTTGGTATGTTCAAACGTCTCGATGCGGGAAATCCTAAGATAGTCATCAAATCTTTAGGTCACACTAGGAGTCCTTGTGACTTTCTAATTGTGTTAACGGATTCTTGTCAATCCGGTGGTTCTAATTATCGGTTCAGAAGTTCAAATATCCAAGCCAAACCAACACATAACCATCATTAAATTTCCAAAACACAACCACTAAATATATACCCAAACACAAATCTTACTTCATAATCTTTCTTTAGTCGAAGCTCAATCCACATACATTTTTCGTACATTTTACTTCATAACTTTCTTTCATTCCAACCCCATAAACCTTAAACACTTCTTTTGTTCATTATCAACCACACATTCATGATGAACAAGATGACTGAATGACTCATGTTCATCATGAGGGGAGAAGTGATTACATATTACTTATAATTTCTTTATTCATTTAGTCAAATTTTCCTTCTTATATAATTACCTTATTTAATTATCAATTTAATTTATTATAGCTTATACGTTATAATTTTAATTCATCGGAACATTATCTTCTATACAATTACACCACCTGCGAAGCTGCAACAACCACTATTAAAAATAATTGAACACCATCAAGAGAAAAAACTTTAATCATGTTGCTTTGCGCGAGCACTATGCTAGTATATATATGTATATACATACTAGCATATATATGTATATATATAGTTTCTTGAAATGAGAATAACATAAAGTTTTTTAAGTTGGACTGTGATGCACCTTAATCAACTTAAGTTGCATTATAGTACAACTTAATTTGTATTGTGATGCACCTTAGTCAACAATTCATATTAAAATCATAAAAATAAGGTGTGAATTAGCATGGGTTGCATTAGATAGACAACCCAACTTTGGGTAAGGGTTTGGAACCGTTCGAGGTTGCGTGCGGGGTCTAGAACATGTCATGGATGCGTTTTAAAAAACTTCATATTCTTCTCATTTTAAGAAATTTCTCATTTGAACCAACATCTATATATATATGTACACTAGGTTTTTCCCCATGCGTTGCATGAACTGACATAAATTTCTAACATATAACTCAACAAAAGATCAATATAAAAAGAAAACTTTTCAGCGGAAAACAAACATAATTTTTAAATCTATGGTAAAAACAGACAGTTACACCTAACATACCATATGGTTACAACGATATTCACATTCCAATGTAAGAAATTTGTCTATATCAAATGGATCAACGTGTTAAAATGTATCACGAATAATTAATTATAACGAATAAAAAATGCATCAAAAAAATACAATATCTTAATATATACTAAAAGACAACTGACCTAACCATTTATTGACCAATCACAGCTCTCCAATCTTTAAAACTGAACATTGATGATGTCATTATTAATGTAATTATAATATACTATTAAAAATTTAAAATCTTAATAATCATTATCCAAATATATTATATATTAGTATTTGTAGAAAAAGTTTCACTAATTTACACTTTTTTGCTTTCCATCAATAATTTACACTTTTAGCCTTATTAAATACGTAGTATTATTTAATACGATTAGCAAAAGTCAGCGACGTTTTTTTAAATAATTCTATAATTTTTAAATCAATAATTCTTTAGTTTTAATTTTATTAACTGATAATTCGTTAATTAATACGATTTTTATTTATTTTATCTTATACTCTATCCTTTAATTCTATCATTAATCTCAAATATTGTTCTTCAATCAATATATTTAGTTTTTAAATTTTGAGTTTAATCCATATTTTTTTCCCCAACAAATTGATACATTATTTTGAATAAGAAATAAATGATACAGTGTCATGTAAATTATTATTAACTATATTTATCAACAGTTGGTTTGTAGCTACAACGTCCAGTTTTTAAGTACATACAATATCTGGAGTTAAATCGAAAAGTATCTTAAGGTGTTGATAAGTAACAAAGATGTCAGATAAAAAAATATAAACAAATATTATCTACAAAAAAGTATTACAAAAGATAAAATACAATATATGCGTTCATTGTTTTAGAATTATATTCTTTTAATTTGATTTTACCTTCATTTTTTACCTTTAAATTTACATATTTAACAAATTATCTTATCTTAAAAATGTCATAAAAATTCCGTGTATTTGACACAGGCATAAATCTAATTATTTGACTATTTATCCATCTACTAACCTAATCAAGCGTATTTGAAAATTTTAAAACGACACGAATCATTGTTCATTACCATGACTTTTGATAATGTGATACTATTACCAATATCATTTTTATTATTAGGCTATCATTAGAAAGACCAAATGTACAGATGGAGCATGTTCAAATTTTACTTTCTTTATAAAAATCAATCGTACAATATATATAATGAATCCATATATCGTACGAGTATTAAAAATGTATCAATTCCGGTAGAATTTTTTAACAAATAAATTCAGGTCTCGTGTAGGGAAAAGAAACCCAAATGCTAATACTTATCCTTGCTGACAACTATATCCACCTAATCCGTATATTTTACTTGTTTAATAAAGAAAGCTCATCATCAGTATAATTAACCTAATCCATTAAGGCTTCAGGCGACTTTAAATCAGATAAATATCAATACACTAGAGTAAACCTATGCGTTGCACGGTTTGAGTATAAATTTTTATCAAATATTTTTAAAGAATAATATATTATATTATGAATCCAAAATAAGATAATGAGATAAAAACAAATAAGATAATAATTTTGCAATGAAAATATATTATATTTTAAAGAAAAATACAATGTATAACTTTGTCTGATGACAAAAAAACAATAAAGCAAGTTCGCAAAGCTGATTGAGAATGATGTGAAGAAGACTCGTGGTCAGCTCAATGCCAATTTTTTTTAGAAAAAAAAGCCATGAAAGAAGATACATAATTTTTTTCATAGATATAACTTCAGTACAACAATGTTTGTGAATCCGTGTAGCGGAATAATAGTCTATAATAATCGATGTATCTGCCATAAAAGGAATAAGCTAAGTGATCAAAGTTAACCATTAAGTGACGTCTCAAAATAAAATAAAAAAAACCCACAATATCTCTTGTGCATAACTAATTCATAATTAATAAAACATAGAGTTTACATACTTTGTTCTCAATTAGTCAATTATTAATCCATGTGAAGTCTCAAAAATAAAAGTTAGTTCACAATTACAATATTATAAAGTTCGAATGAAAATTAATTAAAAAATAAAGGAAAAAAAGCCAACAACAATATAAATTTTTAAAAATTTTAAACAAATTGAATTATAGGTGACAACCTATTACCAAAAATAATTCCTTAATATGTGCTAAAATATTTGACTCATTATTCATTCATTAAATACGAATTTGACTAACTATTATTTATTCATTTATTTAATGAAAATAAAATTTTATTAATCTACATGACATGGAAAAATACCAAATATGAGAAAAAAAATGACAACTAAGTAAAAATCTTACTTGTCAATTCAATATCATAGCCACATAAACCAAAAACTATCATCTCTTAGTGTTATATATATATATATATAGAGAGAGAGAGAGAGAGAAGATTAGAAGTTATTATATACTAATGGGTTTTGCTAATGACAACCCTTAGGGCTGTCATTAACGTGCATAAATTATTTATACTTTTACCATAAAATTCAGGGGGTGGGCTTTTGATATGGAAGGTACAAGTTTTTTTTGCAGGTTATTGATAGCCCTAAGGGCTGTCATTAGAAAAATCCTATACTAATTTGTATCCAGATCTAAATTTAATAAGTGAAGTTACTTGTAATACATGTGTATATCCAACTTGGATTTTTACCAAATTAACAAGTGTAAATCTACTGTTTATCATTTGATTTACTGTTGAAACAAATGATTTATTAGACCGTCACCAACAGTGCACGAATACGTCGAGCACGTCAGCCTTTCACGTCGAGCCCCGACGTGGAACCATTGTGAACTAGCTAGCCGGTGCGAGGGGGTGTGAAGGCTCAGTGCGTTGGATTTGTTTATCATTATACTTTTTTTCTTTCTTTTTGTTTTTTTAGTTGTGTGTGTGTCTATATGTGCGTGTGTGAAAAGCAAAAAGGTGTGTTAGAAAGAAGACCAACATACTTATTTTTTTTATAATAATAAATTTATATTTTATACCCTATAGTTTTACATGTTTACAAAATAATTATATAGTTTTTATAAAAACCATTAAAGATATGGTTTTTTACTATTTTTGTTAATGTATTTCTATTTCTATTTTTATTAAAGAAATGTTGTTATTTAGTTTAGTATAATATCTTTTTAATATAATATTAAAGATCATGTGGTAGTTTAAAACCGAAGGGTTAAAGGTAAAAAATTCATGTGAAGTTAACGCGCCGATTTAAACTAAAAAATGATTTAAAATTGAGAATGAGTTGGAGATAAACTTAGTCTTGATGATGTTTTTATTTCTCTAGTGTAATGTATACCTAAATAGTTACATGATTAAGTAAACATCATTTGTTTCGATGTTAGTAATTAACTTTTTTTTATTTATTTATTCTATATTTTTATATTTATTTAATCATCGAATTTTAACATTTTCATCTTTTACACAGTTTATAAATTGAAAGGATAAAAAATCTTGTTTATCTTTGCTGATCGGTTCAAAAAGCAACAATAGTTGATGATGAATAATTATCAAGTCATGACAACTGCAACAATAGGACATTCCTGTTGCATAGGTTTTTAATCTTTCATTTTGTATTGCTTTCTTTGTTTATAGATTAACATAAAATTTAGCATTAACAATTAAGTTTGTGTACATTTTACTTTAAAAACTCTTTTTGTTGCTGATAAGTGTTTTAGTTACCATTAAGCATAGTTGTTAGACTCGTACGAGTCACGAGTCGACTCGTACGAGTC
>JAOEHQ010047837.1:0-10570 GCA_025447715.1 Asclepias incarnata | reverse complement strand
TACTTTCTAAATCGCTTACATGAAAAAATAAATCTACAACTTTGTGTGTAAGAAACGTGCTCCGCGGCAACGCGCGGCGGGTAAAATACTAGTTTTTTCTATAAATGAAACTTTGGTATTCCAGTTGCGGACTCAACCAAACCAAATGGAAAACGACTTTATAAATATCATGAACCAATTACTGATCTTCCAAACACTCTAGATCCAGACACTATACCAAATATGGTTAGTTGTGGTCCAGTACCAGTTCGCCTCTTCAGCTTGTAGGCCCAGACCATTTTTGCACAACCTTAGCTCAAAGTCGATCCCCTACTAACTTTTCTTTCCATTTATCAAAGAAACTAAGGTACACGAACAATGTCAAAACAAAAGTGTACAATGTGGTTTACTGCAACACTCTCAGTCTGAGTAATGTGAACGTCTACGGTGACGGTGGTGGTGTTGATGACGGCGATGACGATCTTCGTATCTTTGTTTCTGGTCAGAATCTGAACTCTCTGGTCTACCATGCCGCCTATGTCCACTGCCCCTGCTCCTCTTACGCCTATCAACTTCCGAATCATCAGATGAACTTGATTCGGACTGTACTCGTTTCTTTCTCTTCTTATGTCGACTTTTACTACTCTTTGACCTTTTTCTAACATCATCAGAAGACATGTTGTCTAGATGGCCCTTAATCACCAAAGGTGATTGTCCTTTGTGTTTTCTCTTACTACTGGACTTCTTTTGCTTGCTTGTAGAGAAGTTGGCTAGTAGATTAGGGATCACATCCTCACCAAGAAACCCTACATAATAGTATAAAACATCACGGTTTCATGCAAAATGGTACTGGTCTCCAGAAGAAGAAAAAACATTAACGAGTCAAAGGGGTTACAAATTTAGCTAAAAAGAAAACAGCTTGGAAAGGTTTAAAAGAAGTGTTTAAAACTCCTAAATTGTTGTATTAAAAGTCGCCCAAGTATACTTGAATGTTGACAACTTCCTAAATCAAGAATATTACCGCCAACGCATCTGATAGGTAACAAAAAGTTCTAAAAATGGCTAAAAATAAAGAAAAGGGGCCAAATGGTTTATAAGTTGTCAAAATAGTTATTTTCAACAAAGTTGGGTCATTGTTTTCATCAGTTCTGCAATCATATTCAATATAGACCTATTTATAAGATTCAAAGGAAAACCTGCAGAAAGTGTTGGTGTGTTTCCTGATGCAACTTATTTTACCAGCCCTAAAAATGCTACCCAACCCACCCATTTTTCCACCTATAAATTGTTAGCTAGAACCATATTTATTTTGGTGAGGACTAAGGTAAAGAAAGACAGCGATTGGTTTCAAGGTAAGGATTATGGTTCATCGTAACGTCACAGACCTCATTTCTCTTCACAGACCTCATTAATCTCGTGATGATTAATTGTGTGTTTGTGCAATTCTGTTTCTAAGCAAGCTTACCTCCATATTCATCAAATATGTCTTCTGCAACAATCTGCTGGTTAGGATCGTCTGGTCTGAACCCGCCACGAGGTGGACTCATTCCAGGCTGTTGTTTCAACTCCCATTTAAGAGGCTGCAAAATGAAACTACATCTCAGAACCAAAACTACCTCACCTTATAATGCTTAAAGTTGTGGAGCTGCAAACATTACAATTTTCAGTTTCGTAACATTATGTAGAGGTGGCAAAATGGGAAGGTTGGGTAACAGGTCAAAACGGGTAACATTAGACACTAGTCAAAACAGGTGGGTTAGGTTGATCATGCATCACTTATTTTTTAAAACTTAATTAATTAGTTTTTGATAAATAATGAGTGCGACAAATATGATTACAATAATACACTATTTCAGCAATAGTCTAAACTTTAAAAGTTTGATTTAAAAGGTTCTATGCATTTTGACCTTCTAATCTACCCATTCACAAAAGTAAATAGGTCAAAATTGCCACCTCTAGCCAACATAAACAATATATGCTACATATTACCGGTCACTCATTCAGGTACAACTTAAATTGCATTCGACAATTTGATCAATCAACCAGTTTGTAATTACCTCAGATGATTCTGTCTGAGCTATGATAGCTGTTAAAGGATCATCTCTTTTCAATCGACTTTCTTCATTAGGCATTATAGCATCCTTTAATGGACATTCTCGATCACCACTTTGGTGGCCAAAAGCTCCACATCTCACACATTTTACATTCCGTATTTCAATTCCAAACGGCCTTGGCCTTCCAGCAACACCAGTCTCCATCCTAAAACAATGTTACCAGTACCACTTCCATTATACAATCTAGAGCCAACTAAAAGTATTTCAATATAAGATGTGATACGAAAGATGTTGTATGCAGTCACAACTTTCATATAAATGATAAGCAAGCCTTGACTTACCTAATATTAAATGGTTGATGCTAACGCCTAGAGAAGGCAATTTCGACCCATTTACTATACATGGGTCGTTTTTTTGTTGTGTTTTACCTTTAAAAAGAAGAATAAGAACTTTTGCTACAAGAAAAATTGGTTGAAAGTTGCCCCAAAGTTTATTTTTCATGCACACAACTTTGTAAACCGTTCCTACAAAGATTTAGATTAGTATCATAATAATAAGCATTTGAAATTTTTTGACATAAAAGAGTTTACAGGTTAGGTTTACCCAACCCGACCATGGCTGTTCTCATATATCATCCTAGAACATCAACAATGAAATACATAAAGGTCTCTTAAGTTCAAACAGAGAATACACAAAGAAATTGGAATTAAATCAGAAAATTGCCCCACAGAACTAACTCAAAAACAACATAATTTCATAATAATAAAGTAAATACATTAAATCAACAGTGGGTCATTAATTTTAGAAATAGAAAACCAAAAGCAACTACATTAAATCAACAACAGCTCAACATCAATGAACGAGACTCGAACAGTAAAAGAGCATGATGTGAAATATTACATCTCTGTGATTGAAAAAATGGAACAAAGCAATTTCCTATGGTGGTGTTAGTGGTGTAAGATTTGGTTCTTTGTGAGATGGACGTAAATTCTTCATATGGATTAAACGTTCAATTCCTATAGCAAATGAATGAGCATTTTATTTCAGGCCTACTACAAATAACCACCGTGAGAGCAATTGTAATTTCCAAACAAGTCTAAAGAACCACCCTCTATATCACATCACATTCCATCACTAATCACTAACTTATAATGAAACAGTAATTGGTAAGATAATACAAACACCCTCCATAAGAAACTATTCGAAATGAACTTATATAAAGGAGCATCTCCACGGTAAATTACAGCATGAGCCTACTAAAATGGAATGAAAACATTATTGTGTAAAAGCAGGGAGCGTACTTTGGGGCATTTTTAAGGGCTTCAAATTGTTCTTCTGTTGGCAAGACACGGCCAAAAACATCTTTAGGCCTTGGCTTCTTCTTTTGCTCATTGGGGGGCACAGGTTCTTGCACCCTGCAATCACGGCAAAGATATAACTTAGTTTACATTCAAATATCTCTGAAATTTAATCAATAAATCAATGAACTCCATAATCAATTACGTATGAGTCTCCTCTGAATGTGGATCTTGTGAGGGGTCCTTAGTTCTCTTCTCCTCAGCAACCTCCGCAGCTTTGGCACTTTCGGGATCATAGCCAGGTGGTCGGATATACATAAAGCTAACAGCTTTCAAATTCTCCATCTTCAAAGTTACATGTCAAATAAAATATCAAGTCAAACAAACAAATCAAACGTGAACATCTTCTCATTCTCAACAAAAACCTAACCTTTTCCTTCTCTTTCTTCGAAACAAGCGCAGCTTGTCGAAAAAACTCTTGTTCCTGAGCATACTGCATTGAACGAAAACCACCACAGATTCGACAAACATAAATCAATTCAACAAAACATATAATCAATACACTGGGTTGGTTATTGTAAAACAAACCTTATGGTAAAACAAACAGAAATTTTTTACATATTACTATAAATATATAAAAACTTACTATATATTATTATTAGGGTTAGAATAATAAAGAAAATAAATATAAATTGAAAGAAAAGATATAGAATGAATGAGAAAAAATCAAAGGAGTGAAAGACCTCACGAGCAACTTCTTCAGCACGGCGTTCTTGCTGGGCATGAGTTTGTTCAGCGATCCATTTACGGCGTTGATTAGGGTAAGAAAGAGGATGCCACGGCTTTTGATTTAGATATGAGTGTGACCACGCTGTTCCTGCTTTTGTTTTGTAATCTACTTCCCCCCCTTGGGCGTTTTTTTCACTGAATCTCTTGCTTAACCTTGGCCCTCCCCCTCTTTCTTCATCTTCCATTTTGATTGTAAAGATGCAGCCTTGGAGCAATTGGATAAATATTGTTAGATTTTGGTTATTGACCCGACCCGGACATCAATTTTCCAGGTTAAGACAAAAACTAGTTTATAGCTCCGGCTGTTAGCTTTCGTTTGACAACGAAATTAATTTTAAAACCGGAATATAATTAGTTAAGAAGTAATTTAGTTTTTTATAAGCTACAATCAATATTCAAAAACTATTTCAAGTAAATTATGTTTTTATAAGTTATAAAAACCATAAGCTTTAACAAAATTTTGGTCATAAGTTGTAACACTAAGACTATGAGCTTGAGCTTAAGCTTATGAAACTCATAAGTTCAAGCTCCTATAACTTCGTATAAGATAGTTGCCAAGCACACCTTATGTTTGCCAACTTTTGCTACATTCCACCTTTTCATATTGTTTATAGCGAATTTGGTATCATTGACATTAACATTGTTAGATTTTATATCTTATAACATGTTTGACAAAGTAACTGAAATTAAGGTTTATGAATATAAAAATGACGTAAAATATATTAAATGCATTAATGCTATATGGGAATCACTTGGTAGAAAGCATGGAACTAGTGGGAATCGACCATGAGATCATGCAACAAAACTTGTCGAACCTTAAAACGAACATTTTTAACTACACAATCCAACCAAGTAGCAGAAGTGCGAAAAAGTAAGGATTATTACCGGACGCAAACAGTATTGCATGGACACCACATACATAAGCAACCCACAAACTTGAAAACCGAATATGAAGCAAAACATAGAAAAGAGAAAACCTAGAAACAATTATCAACAACGAAACAAATATAAAACGACAACCTAAACCAATAACATCTTTTGACACGTGTCCTTTTGTGATGATGGTTGATGAGATATTATGCTTGAAGAAAGAATCTGGTTCAAAACTGCAACACGGAGACAAAGATTTAGATATGGGCACGAACCCCAAGTTAAATGGGGGAAATGATGGGTCATATTAGCAATTGTGTGAAAGAAAACAAAATAATTTAATAAAAATAAGAACCTGTGTTGAAAAAATTATTTAGTTTTACTCTCACAAAAATATGAACATGATTTATTATGATCATATTGAACATGAGAGAATCTTAATCCTGTATGAAAATGTTTTGTGGTTTTTCTTGGAAGAAAAGAGAAAAAATCAATGTGGTTAAGAAACTTTGATTGTTAATAATTAGAATAACTGTTTAGAAATATATTTAATTTAGTCTAAAAATTTAAAATCTACTTAATATATAGCATTTAACCCCTGTCTGTCCTCTTTTTTCAAAAATTACTTATAAAATTAAATAAAAATTTTTCGGTATAACGAACAATTATTGAACGTCACTAACGAAAAAAATTTAATCTCGTTGCTCTGTGCGGATACCATGTTATTATAATTATACGCATCAAGTAACATTTTGATGTAGACTGAAAATGGGGTAAACAATTGATCCTGTTGATTCACGTGAATACCAGGAACAATTCCTCAAATTATCATTGATTCACAATGAATACCGATAATCTAAAAAATTCACACACACTTGTGATATGGAGGAAATGACTTTTCTTTTATTGATAATCTGAATAGTTTCCCATGTTTACATACATATATAATAAAAGGCAAAATTCGAATGGGCCTAAAAAGACAAGTGAGCTGAAAGCTAGGCCTAAATAAAAGTCCAAATAAACCGAAAACAAGTATAAAAAGTCTAAAAAACTCATAGAAAAAGGCATTTTTGGGCCCGAACATCGACCCAAACCGCCTACAGCTGTTTGTAGAAACTTGCTCCTCGTTCCAGCGATCGTTTTGACTGGTCATACGTGTAAAACGGAGTCTTCTAGCTCAAGTTATGTCCATTTTAAGAAAACTCCCCTTTAACAAACGATTTTGGACCTCCAAATATAAAATAGTTTGCTTCTCTGAATCACATTTTGGCAGCCTTAAAAAAAAAAAAAATTTTTGGTTGACATGACATCCATTTTTTTAAACTTATGATAGGGCACATTCATATTAGATATGTGTACACCTTTTGATGTCTTAATTTTATTTCTATAGAAACACAATTGCATCAGATCCAATTTTTTTATTACTCGTAAAAAAAAACATGATTCATAAATTAACTTTCTAACAGTTTTATTAATCTCAAATCAGATTACATATATCTCTATTACTATATAAAAATTCGTTAGATTTTTAGGATATGCAAGATTACCATTCTATCATTAATGAAAGTTTACACCACCAATCTCTTACTCCATTATCTTCTAAAATATCTCAACTAGCCTCTTTACATCAATTACCTACACCACTCGGTGCCGCCACCACAACCAACAGTCGTCGCCGCCACCACCTCGAGTCGCCGACTCACCACACTGTCGCCGCCGCCGCATTGCACGGATACCCTTCTAGTAATCCTCTAGATTGGTGGTGAATCAACTACTCGTATATAAAGAACCATATATATTAATTGTTGCACCAAGTTGTGCAACTAGTGATACTAAGACAATAGAAATGAATATATAAATTTGTATCTAATCTAATATGACATCCAATTAAGTTAAAACAAAGCTAAGACTTAATTAGTGGTAGAGATAAATATCAGCAAGAATGTTGCTATTGTGAACTTTGTCGACAATCACTTGTTCTTCACCCTCGCGAATAATAATTACCCCAATTGTCACCCAACATGTATGTCCCTTTTACGTGTCTTGCATCACAAGGCTCTTCTTCAAACGGTTATGTGTCAACACCACTTACATCTATACCTTTCATATGGCAAATCGCATCTTGCCAATAAACTTCTTAATCTATAAAATTATCTTATAAAAATTGTAGGCTACGTGTTAATTACTAGTACTTCAATTTTGGATATCCAAAATGACTAATATACATATAAAAACTTAGATTTATAAAGCAAATATAAAGCAAATATAATATAAAGCAAATATAAAAATTCTAATCCCTTGTTGAAAGTTACATTTTTTGGAGATGCAAAATTATCATTCTACCCTTAATAAATTAAATTACACCATCAGTTCCTTATCTTCTAAAATATTTCTACTACTCCCTTTACATCAATTATCTACACCATTCAACGCCGCTGCCACTACCAACAGTCGCCACCACCACCACACCGCCGCCATCGCCGTCGCATTGCACGAACACCCCTCTAGTACTATATAAAGCAAATGACCCCCTCCTCTCATTTCTCAAAGGGTCAACTCTTATACCTAAATTGTCTCTATACATTCAACACACCCAACATACAAGATACATGGTCTACCAAAATATCCTTAATGAAATAATTTACAATATCTAACCATCAATTCTTAAAATAACTACATAACCCTTTTTTACATCAATTACCTTTACATCAATAACCACACCGCCGTCGCCGCCACCACCACCCGTAGTTGCCACCACCACATCTCCGCATCGTGCGGACATGAGTCTAGTATTAGTTTATGTATTTCCTTTTTCATTGATATTTAATTATTTTCTTTCCTTATAAGACATTTAATTACACTTTTAATTAATTCCTAAATTTACAATACATATAAAATAGGGTAAATTACAAGAATTGTACATGTCCTTATCGCGAAATCACACTGGCAGTACCCTGATATTGAAAATTACCCGAGACGTACCCATGGTGTGCAAAAACGCACGCTGCCAGTACCTCCCGCTAACGGAGACTAACTTATCGTTAAATATGGTCATGTGCAGGTCACATGCGAGGGTAAAAGTCTCTTTTACCCCCATTTAATTGGTTCTTTTATTTCATTTATTTAAATCTGTATATAAACACTTTTGTATATATATATATATAGGATTTAGTTCAAATAAAACAAAGCTTAACGTAAAACAAATAAGACGCAATAGAATGGTGACACGTGTCATGGGCTTTTAAAAACAATTTAATTATTTCTATGGGTATATTAGGTATAACACAAAATTTATCTCTCGTAAACCTAAAGTTTTACCTTTATTCCTCCACTGTGAACAAAAATCACAATTCATTTTTCCAGCCCTAAATCCATCTCTCAAAATCCCCCACGCCCATGCTTCCGGCCACCGCCGGCCCCTATCTCCACCAACCGCCGCCAACCCTCTTCTCCAGCCACCATCGCACACCACTGCTTCCCCACGTTGTAAGCTATCGCCACACGCCACCCAGTCCACTGCTGCACACCCTCCATCTCCACTGTTGCTGCCCCATCGTTGTCATACTCCACCATCTAACCATAAATCTTCTTCTTGTCGGGTCATCATATCATAATCGTGCACCATAAATCTTCTTTAAAAGACTATGTTTTCAACCAGCCACCACCAGATCTTGAGGAACACTAGCCACTACGATCTATGATATCAATTGTTGAGGCATATCTTTAGGAATCTATTCCGATAACGGTATGTCTGAGCGGCAGCAACGATCTCCAAGTGTACACTGATGCATCACGCATATACCTTGTGCATCACTAAAGCCGTTACGTTTAATGGGAGCTAATAGACCAGAAATCTTCATGTGAACCCAAGTGCACACTGATGCATCACGATTTGTAATATAAATATATTTTTGAAAGTGAGTTAAAGCAAGATCCCGTTTTTTGATTTCTCGGTAAACTTTTTTCTTTTGGCAACATCAAAAGGGCTTTTCCAGTTTCTCTTGTACAGTGAATATTAAAGTAAATTGTTATTGTAAAAAGTTTTGGCTTTTGTGGATTGTTGTTATTAGAAAGAGTAGTGTAAAACTAGTGTGTGTTTTATGTTATGTGTATCATTTTTTACCAGGTCTTAAGTTATTTTTATGACTAGTATATTGTTGTGCATCAAGTTTTGTCTTAGTTGTTTTTGGTGCTTATGTTACCGAAAAGTGTAAATTTGTTGTGCATCAGATTGTTGTTGGGTGCTTACTTCTCGGTGCATCATTTTGTTTGTGATTTGGTTTATAGGAAGATGCAACAGTATGAGTTACTATTAAAGTGCATCAATAAAAATATGTCATGGTGTATCAGTTTTATGTTAGTGTGTCATGGTGCATCAGTTATTTCCAATGATCATTTTATCTGTGTTTTTTGCACCGAAAATAAAAATTAATTAATTGTTTTTCATGTTGACATCAATGGAGCAATAAAAAAATAGGAGAAATTAATTAGTTAGTTATTCTAATTAATAAATCAAATGAGAGAGAAAAGTTTTGAGTTATAAAAAGTCAATTATACCCTTAATGTTAATGTTAATTAGTTAAATATAATCTTTTTATTAATTATCCTAATTAATACACCTGATCAAGATCTAACGGTCCAGATCGTGTCTTATTTGTTTTACTTTAATGTTTGTTTTACAATAACTAACTCCTATATATATATATACCATATATGTATATTGTTGTATTATTTTTCTAATTTGTCTATGATATTTTTTTTAGGTGAATCTTGTTAATTTGAGGTATAAAAAGTTGCTTAACTTTATTATGGATTAAAGAATATTTGATACATATGTTTTGATAAGGTAACTTTTTTCGTTTCACATTTCGTTAATTATAATTATCATTCGTATTCGCATATATATAAAAATGTAACATATATCATTTATTATAGGAAGTTCATATGCCGTAGGTCACCCGTCCGGAATTAATCTAATAGGGTTTAATTTGTAACACCCTACTTTAGAAAAATGCAAATTTCAAAAAATTTTAACTTTAAAACATAACACTGTTAAATAATTGCGGAAGCGTCTTTTAAAAAACCACATTGATTCCTAACGAAATCATAAAACCACTTCAAGGTGTTACTTGCTACGTATCATCATAATAATTAAATGAAATCCACAAAGTAACATAATTTAATAAACCACATGACATGCCAAACGGCTTAATAAATGTCTAGTCAAAATGCCACTTTAAAATACAACAGGTTAGAAATACAACACTTTACCACTTTAAAACATTTCACAAGAAATATCTCATGTACATATAATAGGCATACAATCACACACACAACAACTAGCTCAACACACAAGGATTATGGAATCCTATAAGTGCCTATCCATCCACATAGGTCCACATCAGTTCCACTTTAGTTCCACTTTCGGTTATGCCATTTAAACAATCTATAAATAGGTTTTGTGTGATGGCGGTCATACGACCTCACGGGAAACCTCACACCTGACGTTGATGGGTTGACCTTTCGGTGGTCCATCGTTGTCGTTACGGATAGGCATAACCATATCCACGAGTAAATCCG
>JAOEHQ010047836.1:0-10571 GCA_025447715.1 Asclepias incarnata | reverse complement strand
GCTCAAGCTGACTTCCACACTCAGCTTGATCTTCTATCTTCATTCCTTGTCTTCGACTTGGACTGAATGCTATAGACGTTTTGATGCAGCTTTATAGAACACAGATCTTCCAAAAGATATTTCAATACAGATTACAGGAAGAGTGATCTGAGTCAGATCAGATTACAAGAATACAAAAGATTTCATTAAGTGTCTTCTATCAGATTGTCATCACCAAATCTATACAAAGCATTGGGACTCAACAGACAGTTTGCAGTTAAAAAGTTTATAAATTTACCATTATATACTATATTAAAGCAAATCTATATGAATAGTATCTGTTTTGTATTCATCTGAATTTTTAGCATATATATTTCATTTATTAAAAAATAAACAAGAGATGTGTTGGTGGGAATGGTTAGTGGCCCATTTTATGAATGGGAGGTCTCTGGTTCCAATCCAGCACCTTTTTTTTTATTTTTCTTTCATTTCTTTTTGGGAGTTTTTGTAGTTACAATTTAACCCTTATGTTTTGTTTTTGGTTTTTTTTTTTTTTTTAAAATTTGAAAATGATATTTTGCCCTCTTTATTTTTTTCTTTTGCATTTTTTTTTTTTTTGTGTAACAGTTTTTTACACATTTTTTTTCCCGCTTTTTTATCAAAAAAACTTTTCACTCTGGTTTTTTTTTTTGGCTTTTTTTTACTACATTTTAAAAAAAAATCCTTTTGTAATTTTTTTTTTTTAATATTTTTTCCTTATAACATTTTTTGTTGTTTTAAACTTTTGATTTTTTTTCTCAAACAATTTCTTTTGTAATGTTTTGTTTTACATATATCTTTTTATAATTCTTTTTTCCTTTAACTTTTTGTTGTATTTTTTGGTTTTGGTTTGATTTTTGGATTTTGTTTTTTTTTAACATTTTATCTCTTGGACATTTTTAAGAGTAAAAATAAACATAATTGTATTGTTGTGAAATTTCCATTAAATTGAAATGGACACGTGACAACTTGATTTTTTTTAACTTTTGTTTTATTTTGAACCAAATTAATAGTATATATTCCTTTCAAAAAGTTTGTTGTTTTATTAACCCCACCTATTAACGCATACGTTTCCAGAACCGACGCCGTCCATCGGGCGGCTTCGAACCATCTAGTTATGTACTTAATCCATGGTTTCACTTTCAGGATTTTTTTTTATTTTTATTTTCTAAATATTGGATACTTGGTGCTTGTAGCATCACGTATAGCCACATGATTTCAAAAGTCTTTATTTTTTTTAATACAATATGGTTGAGTTTTTTGGTTACCACGGTGCACCTGGTATGTTTTCTTCTCTCTAAGCATACTTCTAAATTTGATTTCCAATTTGAATCTGAGCTACTATTGTCGATCGAGGTAAAACTCTTAAGCTTGTAATTCATGAATGCATGCAATATAAAAATATTTTTTGCACCGGTGGGTGTTTTTAGAAGGAAATAGTGCATGAAAACGTAATGAACTACAATCGTTTTATTACCTTGTGTATCTAACTCTAAAATCTTTATTGTAAGTATCTAATTCTTAGTTTACAAGATTGATGACCCCAGTCACCTATATAATAAGGAAGTCACCTACATAATAAATATACCAGTCATCTTTTAGAAAATGATGCACACAATAACAAAAAAGGGTCAAAGTTGGATATATACACACAATAGCAAATGGGCAATCTCGGATACACACAATATCAAAACAACAAAAGTTTGATACACGTAATAGCAAGATGACAAAGTTTATTACATTTTAAATCGCGACAGATCATCACAACCAATGTTTATATGTTTTAGCAGGATGGATACGCCAATCATAAAAATTAAGAGTTTGGTATATATAATAGAAGTTTTTAAAGTTTGATACAGACATTAATGAACAAAGTTTATTACACTTTCATGCATTAATCCCCTATTAGAAAGCCTCTTATGTATGTCTTTATAAAACGAGATTTATCTAGTTTATACATAGGATCATTTTTGTATAAACCTTGTGGACCAGTGACTCATCAAACAAACAGTCAATATATACCATGGTCCAAAAAATAGATATGGGTTTTAGGTTGTCCCTAAGTATATCCTTTCTTAGCTTTTCTTTATGTTGAAGCAATATGCAATATATTTTTTACAATATTATATTGTAGCTAAGTGATGAGAATCTTTTTTACAAATTAACGTTGACGCCCCTCCACATGTTGATTGATGACCAACCCTTGTTGTTGTTGGACAAGTCATGAACGTGTGTGCTGATGTTTCTTGACAAGTCGATTGACGATCGAAAACTTGACCCATCATTCCCAACCTTCAGACCCCTTTTCACAATTTCTCATCACCAACAACTATCCTAAAAATCTCACCCCCACAAAGTCACAAACTACTACTTGGCCTTAAACTTTCTTTGTACTCGTTTACGTTCGGGCAAAAATATGTTTGACTACATTTGAAATGTCTATTCAATACCGATTCACACCATTTTCTTAATTATATTTTTCAAATATAATTTCTAAGGAAGAAAATAAAATCCGAATCCGATGAATAAAACCGAAAACCCAAATGTTTTTGGATGGGTGGGAGAATAGTTTATTGTGCACCATGGGGGGTTTAGGCATAGGACGAAGTGGGCGACCGCACAAGGCCCGATTTTTCAGGGACCCAAAATTTTAAATTTCCTATATACAAATATATGTAATTTACATATATATTTATATATATAGTGTTATATAATATCTTCACGTTTTATAATTAACTATAAGCATTCTAAGATGGTGGTTAAGATGTTAGATACGTGTGGATTTTGGTTATTTTGTCGTCGGGTCAAATTCATTGCTCCTAACCTAAGGGCATTTTTCTTCCGTCCCGTTCTAGACCCAAATTTTCTTAGGGCCGGGCCTGTTGTGCACAGGGCGGGTTTTAGAACACTGAACAAAAATATAGAGTGTTATTAACGATTTTCAAGACCTATTCTATCAACCCAAGAATATAGGTCGAGTGAAAATTTCGTTATTACATAACATCTATGTTCATGATTAAACATTTTCAAAATATACCACCATCCTTCCCTAAGAATTACTCTTTTTTTTGCAAAATGACTTTCTATAAAAACCGACCCAAAAAAGGCGTCGGATAGGTAATTACAAAAAAAGCACACTTGGCTCCTATGGTAAGCCCAAGTTGCCAAAGAGACATAAATTTTTTCTAATTATCAAATACAACAATTCTAATAAGAAGAATAAGCCAAATCATGCTGAAAACCATGGTCATGTTGTTGATCAAATCTTAACCCGGCTCACCAGCCCGAGCTTATTAATTTTTCGATCTGTGACTCGCAACCTCGAAGATTAACACCGAGTAAATCCCCAACTACAATAGTAGCCTCCATTTCTTCTCTAACTCTTAATTCTTGTTCATGTGGGTGTGGTACATTAATACCGAAGAAAGCTGGTTCATTAGTGACATGGTCTTCAGTGGGGACAACATTAGGTGTAACAGGGGTGGCCACCTGAACATCAAAAAGTGTACAATTCTCCCTAAGAATTACTTAATTATGTTTTAAACCAAACAAAAAACATATAATATAAAACCTCTATATTCAAGTCACACTACTAGAAAACTGGGTTTTACCAAAGGTCAAATCCGTCGCTAAAAACTTTCACAGACGGATTAACGATAGAAAAAGCCGTAGGTAAAAAGCCGTAGGTAAAAAGCTCATAGGTAATTTACCGACGAAACCCAAATTTTACCTACGAAAAATTTCCGTCGGTAATCCGAAACTATGACTATTTTACAAGTAATTTTATTATTGAGGAATTGAATGCTAAAATAATAAAAGGATCTAGTGATACAGATTAGGATTCTCTCAAATTAGTTTTTATCAAGTTAGTCAAATTAAAGTAATTAAAAAATTTAAATCATGATGAAAAGGTCCAAAGATGGGAGCCCAAGTGATACCCTATAATATATTCCATCTCCTTAATCTGAAATAAAAGAAAAAAGCAAACATATGGCGGTGAGTTCCACGTCTCAATTCCAAATGGACCCCACTTTCATCACACCAATCTCCACACCCATTCGTTATTCATTCATAAACTCACACACACCCACACCAAACAAATACCATATTCTACTCCACACACTCTCATACCTATACATACACACATATCTTACTATATATAATCATAATCTCAATAATAAATAAATAAATATATACATATAAAAACCCACCCTCTATCCTTCCCATTATTATTATTATTATTATTATTATTATTATTTCCTCCTAACTTCCTTTACACCACCACACCACAACATGATTCATGACACCACCACCGATGATGACTGGGTCAAATCCGCAATGGATGACACCCATTTGGTAGTCAACCTTTTAGTCAAACTCCGTCATCAATCTTCTTCTCCTGTCAAGTCAGCATCACTGCATCTTAAACGTTGGTCTACCCGCCAACGTCGTACAAAACAACAACAACAACAACAGCAGAATGTTCTTATTTCAACAAACGGTAATAAAACACCGCCACCTAGAGCTAGTCCTACTACCCCTTTATCATCTTACAGTAGCGACGGCTGTGGCGGTGGCGGCTGTACCGAAGAATCTAGCCTGCCAAATCTTGACGGCGGTGATATTTCAAGATCTAAGGTTTGTAATATATATAAACTCTTTAATATATTTATCATGCGGTGGCGCGAGGCAGATTCTTATTGCTATACTTTTTTTGTTTTAGGATTTTTGTCAGATGAAACACAACCACTTGTGTGTTACTTTACCGGTTTTTTTGGTTTTTTATATTTACTATTTTACCCTTGTCCCATGCAATACCTAGGAATAATATATTAATAGTAGTATTTATGCAAGTTCATAATTTTATCTATAATTTATATTTATAACAATAACAATATAATATTATAATTATCATCATAAATTTAGTAAAAAGACAGTTGTCCTTGTACTACCTAATTGACCAATGAATAAAAGTGAGTGTTTGAATTCAAAGGACAAAATCGTCAAACTATTTTTTTTTTCTTCCAAAAAGTAAAATATTTACACACCAACAAATAATAAGTTATAATTTATATATTTTTTTTCTAGTTATTGTTGAGATAACTTGAATAATGCTAAACTAGAAGTCTAGAAGTCTTATGGTTCAAACTATTATCACATGTTGCAATATGAGTTAATTTTTGTGATACACAAAAATAATAGACAAAAACATTGTAACAAGATCCTGTTGCTTATCTTACTATTATTTTCATCAATGATTCAATTATCTTTTCAATTATATTTTTATAGGTTTTTATAAAAACTCATGGGTAACTTTTTATAAATTAATAATTACTATTTTTATGTATATATATCACAAACCAAACGACTTTCCACGTTTTTCTTTTTAAGCAATTTCCAAAAATACCCTTTCTTTCAAAGGGCATTTCCGTAAATTTACTAAGTGTTGGTTAGTTCATAAACTCATGACTCGTGTACACCATCTGTCAAAGTCAATATCCATCTAGATTTTAGTTGAAAAAGACCAAATGCCACTCTTATCAAAAATATTATCCTTCGTTTTTGTTTTGTGAAAAGAATATTTAGTCAAGGCTATTTTTGTAATTTTGAAAATTGGGTATATACAAGTTCTATAAATGGCGTGTATTCGTGGCATGTTTGGTGCGAGTAGTTGTGCACTTTATTGGGTGTGTTTTTGGAAAAATATGGGTTTTGATCCTGTGTGTTGCGGCATTGGGAATTGTGTGCAACTTTTTTTTTTTTTTTAAATGTGTGAATTATTCGTAAATATCGAAAAGTCTAACATACGTTGTCTTAACCGGGTCCGTCCTAGAGAGCCCCAATTTAAATCCTTTCGATGGGAAACCTTTATCACCCAGATATCTGGAGAGGAAAACTCAACCAGGCCCACCATAAGTGAATTAAATACCTGTGGGCTGTGGCCATCCCCAAGGCCCTAAATATATCTAGGGTAGGACTCGAACTTGAGACCTCTTGTGAGGAAACAATCTTCCTTACCACTAGACCATTCGATGATGGTTGTGTGCAACTTATCTACTTGTCCATTTTTATTTTGTCAAGTTTAGAAAGGGTAAAAAAAAAAAAAAAAATCCATGTGATAGGAGTTAATATTTAATTTGAAAATGTCATATTTGACAAAGTCAAAAGTTAAGTTATATGGACTAAATTAACCTGGAAGAGAATGGTAGTTTATTTACACAAAGTATAAAATAATAAAATTATTATATATACTTCTGTATATATTTTCAATAGTGAGTAATATTTAACGTATAAATTATATATATATATTTTATTATTTTAGCAAATTATACATAAACTAAAGCTATATATATATATATTTCTTTTAGCATTTTAGATTTTTTTTTTTTTTTTTCATTGTGTTGGATATTTAGACAGGTGGGTTACACAATAGATTGGTCCCATGCCGGTCAAATAAATGGTTCATGAATCACAAGGTTTTTTGTTATCTTTCTTTTTATGAAAAAAACAAGTCTTATTTAAAAAGTGTCCTTTTGGGACACATAAATGTTACACTTGTATCATTTGCCTTGAACTTATGGTGACATGACAGTTGCATAATTAAAATTTAAAACTTATAAGTTAAGATTATTTTAAATATAATTATTTACTAATAATTGCTTTAAAGATTACAATAATATATTAACTGCATCTAAAAATGATAGTAGTTATTTATTGTTTGAAACTAACTTACGTACCGGTTAAAAATTATTTTTTGAAATTTATTTTTATGTAGTTAAGTATAGCTTTAAGGAATATGAATAGCAAAATCTTTAACATTATATTAAACAAATCTTAAAAGATACGGATAACATTAAATATTATTCGAAGGGATAAAGGTCTGAAGTTCTGATTGCCCAACGAATTTTCAAAATTTGTTCACATATGTATATCGTATTTGTTCACGGCTATTTTTAAGCAATACTTGAAATTTTGATGGTAATAATAAAGTGCAATGTGTATGTATGGACAAATGTTGAAAATTTGTTTGACAAATGGTTAATAAAAAAGTTCATGGTGTCACTGTAAAAAAAAAAAATAGTGCGTTGACATTTAGGCATCAATCTATCCCTTATTTGAAAGATATATTTTGTAGATACTTATTTGTTAAGTGTACATATATGTATACTTTTAATTAATCTTTTCTGAATAATATTCTCTATAAATAAAGGTACATGAGTAATTATTTACATGGTCGTCACCACATATTTCGCATATTGAATATCGTTTTTAAGACAAAATTATTAAAGGAAATGAAGAGAAAGAAACAAATGAAGGACACAATATTGGTGTCATTTGTTGGAACTTTGATATTGAGCTACGTACTACACATTGGTTTCTACGTGTACAAGACAAATATATCACCTTTCATACAAGACAAACATTTTCGTATATTGTAGGGTATCCTTATCATCTATCAATCGACGAAATCGAAGATTAAGTGATTACGCTTTTTCATTTCTTGAATATATATTATTTCATAAAGTATTCGAATAATAACATATGTGTTTGTGGGTCTTATTTACTTCATGCTAGACGAAAACGAAATCATAAACAGGGTCTTTACTTGCATAAACAATGATAATATTAAATATTAATTTGTTTCTAAGTTTTGTTCTTTTGTTAGTTTTGTATTGATCATCTCTTGTTACAGATGAGCTAAATAATCAAGAATCACGATTGTTTACGTGTTTTTGTTGTCGTATTTTCAGGTTATTATAGGGCCAACTAAAATAACCCCGACGAAGAGACCAAGAAAGAAGAGGGTAATTTTTTTTTTCTTATGTGCTTTTCGAGCGTGTTAAATAAAAATTATTAGATGGTATTTGTAGACGCTGGTAAGATCAATGTTGGTAAGATTGTTATGATGATTAAGGTCTCTAGCTATAGATGGTATTTCGGGAAATCTAAAAAAGCTAAGTGTAGTTGGAAAGATTGGTGTATATTCAATGTATAAAGTTATTGTATAAGTTGGCCCTGTATTTTGTCGGGGCGTATATGAATGAAGTTTACTTTTCAAAAAAAAAAAAGAATTATTAGAAACCTTGTTTATATGATTCTGTGTGGTTATTTGCAGACGCTGGCTGAACTCAAAGAGGACGAAACAACATTACTAAAGGAAAGAAAGCAACTTAAACGAGTACGTAGTATTCTATAGTACGAGTTGATTTTGATTTACTTGTGGTATTGTACGCCGAACAGGACCTGCATGGTCTGTTGGGTATACACATGCGTATCAAATGCATATCTTCTGAATTTGTTATGGTAAAAAGTAAATTTTAGTTCATCGATATCTTATGGTATGCATAACGATATCAGAAATTTTGGACCGGCAATGCTTGCATATTGATTTTAGTTTCCTTCGCGATGCAGCAACTAGCAACGCTACAAGCAACATGTCAGAAACAAAGAGAGGAAAATGCAAGTCTCAAGAAGATGAAGGTAACATACTAACATAAATACCCTTTGAAATGGATAAAGGTTTGATTATAATGACATGCAACATATTTCCATAGTTCAGAAAATTGCCTACATGGATAGTCATTCCTATAATGTGTATCATATGATTGATGAATTGGTAAGACATATAGAAAACTAGATCCTTATTCAGGTTACAGGGAAGGCATATCTTTTTTTACTCAAATATATGTGGCCTAACCGGGGTATCTCGTGACTGTTCTCGAACTTTTCCCTGGATACCTAAAAGATTGTATCTAACGAGATTCGTACCTAACAAGAGGTCTAGGATGTTAACCATTAGTTCAGCTTAAGGTGATTATATAACAAATCAGATGTGGACATAAAAATAGATAAGACAAAAAAATGTTTTTCTTAGCTAACTTAGGCTTGTTGTCCAACAAAAGCCTTTTAAGGCCTTCTTATAAGGTATATGCAATTTTGGCCCATATACTTATAATGGATTAATGGGTTTATTTATATTATTTTTATTCTCAAACGGGCCAAATGACTTTTATATCTAAAAACGAATTGGTCAATTTCCCTAAATGAGTCAAATAGGTTGAAAGTCACCCGATCACCAAAGTGTATTTCCAGCCACCCTGACCCAAACTATATCAAAAAATGGCCCTTGTTGACCCATTACCCGACCCTTCCATCTTGGCACCTTTTGTATAACGCGACGTCGTGAGTGTACCTACATACAAAGTTGTGTATACATTTGATACCTTCAAAAATACTTGAGTAGTAAACATGAAGTCATTATACTGCATACCTACTATGAAACTTGATTCTGCCCAAACGAATACTCTTAATGATTAGAAGTTGTATTTTGGTTTCAGACTGATCTGCAATCACAAGGGTTAGTGGTTTCTGAGGTAAAAGATTGTAAGGAAGGAAAGGAAGACGGTGGGTTCGTGCTCCCTGATCTCAATTTTCCCGCTGGTGAAGATTATTTTTAAAGTAGGCATAGAATAACTGGAGAGTATATTTTCAACAATAGAAAATAAGTTCTAACGTTGATGCGTAGGTCAAGTGTAAGTAGTGAAAAGACTTCTCTTTCGTATGGTTCCTTAAGATAACAGACGACGATAGTGTAGAAATCGTTTTAACAGATTCAATCTTATATTCTTTGTCATGGTTCTACTATAGCTCGGTGAATCTCATCTTCCAAACCTTTGTTACTTTTTTTTCCTTTACGTTGAATAGAGATGTGTTTACATGTTGCGCGCCTATATCTGCTACACAAGAAAATATGTCCATTTGCTCTATTGTTGGTATCTCACTCGCGAATCCTTTATTAGACGATTCATATTCAAGAAGACACCCATGTCATCATCCCATTCGGCAGTATTGATAACTTCTTACTATATTTTTTAAAATTTAGTCATTGCGACATAATCACAATTGAGACTTGAATCCATGACATCTAATAATCGTCATCTTGATATTGACTTCGGCCTTGCACATTTCATAATCCGTTCCAAAAATGGCTTTCATGATCTAGTTAAAAATGGCTCAAAATTCCAATTTGGTATGTGTATCATTTGCTGGCAATTGGTGTTCTGTTTATGATCTTCCAAATCTGTTTTTTTACATCTGGATGCTTTTTTGGTTTAAGGTTTTGATATTTTGCTTGCCAAAAACAGAGGCTTAAGGTTGCTATTAAACAATGATATGTATTTAATAAACACAATTAAAAACATATATAGGCATGAAAATAAAGTGAAACATAAAAAAATAAAAAAATAAAAAAATCAAATATAATAACAATATTACCCGTCAAAGATGAGACATGAGGAGGTGAGATATAGACGGTGATATTTTCACCCGAAAGTATGGAGACTTATTCCGGGAAGATAATAAAAAAAAAAACTGCAAATTGAAATAACTAACTTGAATGGAATTATGTTATTTATTTATATTGTAAAAGAAATGACAAGTAGCACCAGTGGTCTAGTGGTAGAATAGTACCCTGCCACGGTACAGACCCGGGTTCGATTCCCGGCTGGTGCATATTTTTTTTTTTATAATTAATTGATTATAATATTATGGCC